>DWHP01005480.1:0-11909 GCA_018247895.1 Parnassius honrathi | reverse complement strand
CCCCTGGTGTTGCGGTTGATCATGGGCGGCGGTAGTCACTTAACATCAGGTGAGCCGCATGCTCGTTTGCCCCCTTCGTCTAAAAAAAAACGGCACCCAGGATCGGCCAATTGTAGTGTGCCTTGAAGAATGCCCGGGTAAAGGGATGTACCCCGAGACCCGAAACCTGCTGGTAAGAAAGCCCACGCAGACGACATCGTATATCATACATAGCGATCCGCCCTTATATTGTTAACTAAAGCGCACCGATCCACCAATACGGCGGCTGGCTGGCGTTCTCCCTGTTGACCTGGAGGCCATCCATGCTGACAAGATTGGTAAAGCACGTGTAATCGCGCCCAGAGAGGAATTGAGCAGATAGAAGTACAAAATTTGAACTGAAATTATCAGCGTCTGGCTGGATCGATGGACGAATGAAACAAAACGAAGCAAGCTCTATGGATTTTTCCCAGACATGACGTTGAGACTCAGGTATACCTGGATCGCACCGGACTACAGAGACGGAAACAGTACGGGTCACAACAACAGTCGGTATTTAACTATACAAAAGAATTTAATTTAGAAAAGAATATGGGCATAATAAAATTTATTACGAGTGTTGCTTAATTTTAAAGTTTTTTCCTGCTATTTTTTTGCCAACATTAATAAAAAAATATTTACTTTATTGATCGCTTCGTTTGGTCTTTGTCTAATGACAGTAGTTCAAGTAGGGCTCCAAGGGTTTACTGTTTTACCGGCCTTATGTCAAATATTTTTAACATATTATATTTTGATTTTTTTTAATAGTTTATTGAAAAAATTTCTATATCTATAGTAAGTAGCAGAAACTATTAAATTATCCGGAGAAAGTTTTGATTGTAAATGTAGTTTGTCTCTATTTCTTATACAGCGGACGAGTCCAGGTGTTATCCAAGGTTTAATATTATAATAATTACGCGACTTATGAATACTTACATCCTCCTACTACCTATAACCATTGTATTTGGATAGGTTAACCAAAACAACTGTCTGTACGACCAATCTCTTTCGGCATCGTAGTTGTGGTTGAGTTCATTAATATTATAGTTAAGATCGTTAACACTAGATTGCACACATAGCTGAAGATCATTTGCATACAGACGGTACGAATAGGTGAGAACTAAAGTGATGGTATTTATGAATAAAAAAACATTACAGGAGAAAGTATTTCGCCTTGTAGCACGCTTGTTTCAATATCAACCCATGCTGAGAAGTCTTGTTTTATTTTCGTAATCGTACTGACTGATTGTGGCCGCGAAGATAGGATGAAAACCATTCCAAAACTGAAATTGAGAGTCTACGATTAGTTACGAAAGCTGTAAAGGTATCATACTCGACTGTATTAAAAGCATTTGAAAATCAAAAGCACTACCACTGTAAGTTTCTGACTTTTATCAAGGTAGTGACCAGTGCGAAAGCATGACTGATATTTATGCAGCAGGTGGTGTTCGATTATGAATATTGAGATTCGCTTGTGAAAATAGGTTTCTCGAACTTTAGATAGGTATGACAATATTGAAATTGGGTGAAAATGGGCAGGTCTCTAAAATACCTAATCCCTCATTGATTGGGCATTTTAGGGATTATAATTTTATTAATTCAGTCCTGTGGTAAGTGGGAATTTTAGTTTTTCTTATTTTATTTTGTTCAATTAGTTCCGTAATCTAGTTTTCGAGATAGTTGTAGTCACAGTTTTTATTTACATGATTGGTTTCTTTGTACCTTTTTTATATGGCTATTATAGTCGAAGACAGTATAACGGACCCACTGCAAACAGTACGTACGACTCACCGGATTTATATGTTAGTGAAAATTTGTTTATATATCCATAAGCAATGATTACTGCTCTAAGTATGCTCTCCTGCCGAGTCGTATTTAATACTGTTATGAATGTATATTGATACTCCACCGCCCTTGCTGACTTTTCTAAAGTTGTAAATATGGGTATAATTTGTTAATATAGACTAATTTGTTAATATAGAATATATTGACAAGCATCCTACTTATATGTAAGCCCTGACGTGACATAGGTACTGCTTGGAGTAAGCATTGAATCTCCTCAAACTTTTCTGTTTTTTTTTTTACTTCGTAAATTGGCGTAGACATTTTTTAAAGAATTTGTGCTTGTAACAGTCAGATCTTGGTACTTCTGTACTAAGTGATGTGTAATGTAGTTATTATCTATAGTAGTAGGCTATTTTATAACTGAATCTCGAACAATGCGTTTTAATAGTTTTTTGACTTAACTATTTTAAGTATTCCTTGAGAGTATTTAATTGTAAAGAAATTTTCACCGTTTTTTTACCTCTTTTTAGCTCTTCTTAAAGTCGTTTAAAAAGTGTTTTTGAGACAGAGTTTGATCAGCATATAATCGTATGCTGCCAGTCAACTTTATTTTATTTAGCAGTAATTTCTTAGGTGTGGTCAAATCAAAAATATTTTAAGCGGTCGGCTTTTTACTGGTTTGTATTTACCCAAGCGCATTGTTTTTAACGGTTTAGAACATTGTTCTATTAACGAGGCAGAAACTGTATACGCTTCGTGATCGTCGTGTTTACGCCTGGCCATGTAATTTTTGTCATATATTTCGTTTATACCCACAAGTACGATATTTTTCTCTCGCTGGCATCGGTCTCTGAGTTCCATCATAAGGTCTTCTTGAATAGGCGAAAGTGATTTTCTTTTGATAATACCGTCGCCACAGCACTTATATTTGGTTCACATAGATATGTTTTATTCCGTAGTAATTGATTTTCTCACTAAATTTTTTCAATTTCTTATTGTAGAGTTTCATACTTAGAGTTAAATTTTCCGGTAATATTTTGATACTTTTAATTTAATTCGTAATTTCCATTACCTCTTAACAAAGGTGTGACAAAATTTCATTTGGGAGGCTGAGAACACTTGAAAAAAATTAGTTATTACATTACGAAATTCAGCTAGGTCTTCTTTTAAAATCATATTCTATTGGACGTTCTTATCGTTGTCTAGTCCGAATATCTATAAATATTTCTTCATCACTAAAATAAATTCGACGTAGAATCCCCGCCTCCGCTTCCGCTTGCGGGATTCTCGGTGCTCGATGTTTTGCATCCTTGTAACTAGTTAGTAGCTGTAGGCCATTAAAAACAGTGCAATCATACACCTCGATGTAGTACGAGCGACTCGAAAAATTGCAGCTGTCTTCTATACCCTAGAGAGTAAGGGGAACATCTTTAGGCTTATGATTCGAATACAGTATTAATTAGTCGTGCGTAAAATAAATTTTGTTCTGCCGAATTTACTTCACAAGTTATTAGTCGATGAGTGTCACTATCAGCTGCATTAAATTAACGTTATTTCAAAAAAAAAATTAATATGTTTGTTAAATATCACGCACACATTCACGCAGTGCGATCAACTCCTATCAGAAAAAGATTTCTTGCCGAGAGCCTCTTAAAATTGTCAGACAAGTACATCGTGACACACTACGAACCCCTTCAGTCAGTAGCGATGCAGCCCATTGAGTCCCGGACTTTTACAGTTTGTGGCCCACACGTACCGCCTCAGCCACCTCTTCCGGCGTTATTTTGACGGAGTTCATAGGCGCAACACTCATACACTGACTTGCAACAAATTCTGTCCAAGCGTCTATGTACTCCGTTAGTTTTTGCGTGATATCCTGCTGGAACAAACTGAAATATGTCCCAGCAAACGCTATTCTAACGATGCACGCAAATCTTGGTCTATTGTTACCCAACCTGTAGTCTTCTGATGAGGGCCCTTGCATTTACAATACGGTACTCAGTTCTTTCCAGGCTGGGATAGCATAATTCTGTCCAGTAGTGGGTTCAGCACGTCCTCGAAAGCTTGGCGCCAATGATACGGCATACTGCAAAAGCGACACCAAAAAAATTGAGTTCGTCTTGCATAGGTCCTGGCAGATTTCCAAGTAGGTTACAACCATTGGGTTTAAATCTCTAACGACAGTCCGGTTCTGCTTGCTAAGGGGTATGCGGAGAAGTCGTGGTCAATTTTCGAGAGGCGTACTGTGTATTTCCTTAATCGCCTCTTCCAATGTTCTCCACATTTGCTCCAGTTTATGGGCAATTATTTCATCATCGTTTGAATCAATCACAACTGGAATATTCACAACGGCATCCACGTGGATTTTTCTGCAACTTGTGGCGCCGCATCTGTAACACAAGCATTTTCATCCGATGAGGGAACAGCCTCACATCGTAGCAGTTCGATTTCGGTGTCATCAAATGTTTTTTGAGCGCTTGATGTACCGAACTCCATCTGCTAGGTTTTGCTCAGTGATGGTTGTAGATAGCTCCAGCTCAACAAAAAACCTCCAACTTCTCCCCCTTTTGTCCTAAAATACGCCCGCAATCTGTTCGAGTTCATGGCTTTCATCCAACGAATGCGGTGTACTGTACCAGCGGTGGATGCCGCTTGATGAGTCTGAGAGGATTATGCTGAGGCACGGCGCTCACGCCTCTTGGCAAGGTGCTGACTGACTGTGCCCATGTAACAGTTTTGTTACGAAGATGTTTCGTCGGCGAGCGATGGAGTCGTCACTTCCCTACGCCATTATTATTCTTGTTAGTTACTAGTATTAAGTAAAACTGCTTTTTGCATTTTTGTTATTATATATTTTCTCCTATTCTCGATTCTAAGACGGCTATAGAGCAATTTGATCGCAGCTCTGCTCCAATACTTGTTGGCGGACTTGATATTATGTACTCGAAATATTTTGTTTCTAATATACGCATGTTTCCTGTCATTGTTCTCCTTCAACTTCAAGTACTTAGTAAATCAGCACTTAAAATCCGAATTAAAATCTGCATCAGTGACGGCGACAATCGAACCTAGGTTACTTGCGAAAGTATCGTAATAGAATATAGATAAATAGAAATACTTCCTACAAAGTGAACAGCAACAACAAGGGAAATTTGAATACAGTTTGCATTCAAACGAGCAAACTTAGCCTGCTGAGACGTAATTTTAACAAAATTTTGCGATGCCTGTCTTCAAGAACAGTAAATTAAAGTGAGATAGGGAAAAAAGATGATAGTTATGGAGAAATTAGTCAACTGCTCTACTCAAATGCATGTTGGCGTATTTCAAACACTACATTAAAAGATGTTTACAAGCTACTGAACTAGAAAAGATACAATATTAAATTTAATCATAAGTACATCAAGATCATGAACAATATCATGTGTAAAGTCCATGTAACACCTATGCTAGCAATTGTTGGGAGCAGTAAGCTCGAAGTTGTTGACGAGTATGTCCAACTTCGATCTGGAGGTCAATGTACGGATTCAACTCAGCTAGGTAGCGTTCGGGAAATTACGACACATCTCAAAACAAGATTGTACAACCAGTGCGCAACACGCACTGGTTGTACAATCTTCGGTGATGACCCACAGATCTGAGACATAGTCCTTCCTTGCTGGCCATATGAGAAAGCTCAAATTCGCTCAGCGAGCTATGGTGAGCGTTATGCTTGAGATTTCTCGATTTACTTAAAAACGAAGATATCCGCAGTAAAACCAGAGTGACCGACAAAGCCCAACGGATTAGTAAGCTAAAGTGGCAAAGGGACGTCCATATAGCTCAAGAACCGAAAACAGATGAGGGGAAATTGTTCTTGAGTGGCAGCCTCGTACGGGCAGGGGAAGTGTAGTGTGTTTCCCCACTAGATGGATTGACGACCTGGCAAGAAATGAAGGAATTCAATGGATGCAGGTGGCTCGGGACCGTGCTTTGCAGCATTCCTTGAGGCAAATGTTGACAAATGATGAATTCTCTTAAAATTCTTAATAAAATTATTACATGACGTGCAGTGGCGACGCAAGAAAACTCATCACTCTACCTGTCCTGCAGTGAGACATGTGACTATGGAAAATTCCTTTAAAATCTAACGACTTTCTATAGATGTCGATATAGCTATTACCTCGGTTTTCCCGTCAGAAAAGTTCGTGGTTAATTAGCACTATTTAGGTTTTTCTCTTACAGCAGGAATTACTCATATCGTTGTGCCTCACATGAGTCGGCCGAACCGATATAGGACTACTCTCTCACGGAATACCAGAGTGAAATAGCAGCTTGATGCTTCTGCGTTTCTTATGGTGAGTGTAGAGAACCGGAGAGCCTTGTTACTGGAAACGACGCATTCCATCTTCGTCCTCACGGGTAACAAAGCATCTGTATTTTGGTTCTTAATCGAGGAAAAATGTAAATGTCTGTGGCCAACAGCATCCACTTGCGATCAGGTGTACTGTGTGCTCGTTTGTCACCCTATTCTATAAAAAAACTATAAGTTTGCCTTGTCACTCTTTCTTCATTATTTTTAAAACCACCAAAGCATGCCTTTTTATTCTTAATCACAACATCTTTTTGTAACCCACATATTTCTCGCTTAACGCATTTATGACTATGAAAGTCATCCCTAAGATACCTCCTCATTTCTACAGCATTTATTTTACTAATGTTTAAAACTGTAACTGAAACTGTGTAAAACTTTATAAATAATTTTTGTAATTCTGTGACCATAATCCATAGCAGCCTATTAATTTATCAATATTCATCATTATCCCCCATGGATGGCTTCCCAGCTGGTTTGATCCATCACAGAGGGCCTCAGCCTTGGGACGTATATTATGGGTTTTTTTACTTTAATACGAACAGGTCTGACGTATATTATCGTGAAAGAACTTTTTAGTAATAAGCCGTTGATTAGAACAAGGAACAAGATCATGCAATATCCTGCAATAAAATATAGCAAATTGTTCCATAGGCTTAAGTACAGCTGTTCCTTGAAAATAATTACTTGACCGAAACAAAGTATCCATCGTTTTACGAGGTCCCGGATTTTGAAGGAAGCAGAAGTTTGGTGACATGACTAAAGACATTAATAATCTCAAGAGATTCCACGTAGGTGTCGTTAAAGGCTAGCAACGCCTCTATTAAATTTTCAATTATTATTTAAAGATTTACTAGAATATTTTTTAAATCCTATTGCTAGTGTAGTGCAGATCATGTCACTTCTAATACTATTTAGGTGTGGAGGGTAAAGGTAGGAACCTCCTCATTTTTACAGTCAGCTAAAAAAAGAGCTTTAAAAATACACTTCCTATCAGCATTATTTCCAGTTTGGTTGGCAATTGTACATATACATTTTGATGTTGTCTGGCCATTACATCCCACGGAATTCTATAGTCAGTTCGAAGCAAGGACAGATACTGGTTAATTTTTTATTTTTGGAGGCTCATATAAAGATATACTCCTTTTACCTTATTAATTAAAGATATGCTTTTGTTACTAACTAGACAATTTAGTGTGTATAATTACCTTTTGAATAATTTAATTGCTACTTATAATCTTTGCAAGTGTACTTATGGTATTATAAGTACCACAAATGTGATATGGAAAAGTAGCTGCTTTTGACACGGGTGCAAATGCACTTAAAAGAAAGTAAGCCTAGGTTCTAGATTTAAAATACATCTTGTAAAAGAAATAAATTATTATTGCGGATAAGGGGGTTTATCTTTAAACAATTAGAAAACTGCAATTAAACAGGTTGTCTACCTGCCAAGCGTGGCAACTGATATGTTCTGATAAAATACCGAATTTTGTTGAATAGTAGATAATTTATGGACTACAATAATGATAACTATGGTAGAAAATATTATACATTACAAAAGCTGAAAAAAAAGTTGAGATGTTGTCGTGTGGCGACGACGCGGCGTAAGAAAATCTAACATCTCATTTCGTCCCATGGGTGTCGTAGGATGTGGCTAATAAATACCAGAGAAATATGACAGCAACATTACGATAGCATTACGAGTTACGCGTAATGATGGCGTTTACGACGAATGTAAAATACCCAGATTTCCGTTCTGTCTGGGTTATATAAATAGAAGGGAAGAATGAGTTCTCAGGAAAATCTTACTGTTCTTAGACAAACTGATCGAATGTTGAGATGAATGCCTTAATTCCAATGTTAATACATCTATTTTTCAATGATTACTTACTCATTCATTGCAACTTATATAAAGTCTGCTGCTGAATACTGGCCTTCGCAATAGATTACCTCATGGGGATATATGGTGACCAAGCTTTACGGGTGGATTGGTGAACGTAGTTTTTTTTTTAAGTTATTAGAAAGAAGCGACTGCCCATCTTCTGATTTATTTTCGTTTCTTTCCGCAAACCATGGAATGACATAGTTAAATGGATTGTCTTACACCAGCATTAAATGGCTACATATATTACATGTTCAAGGGCAGAAGGTTTAGTGAATGTGTGACATACAAGCGTGTGCTCGCTCGCTAGTATTTTGTGAGAGCGTAGTCTCGCGCCAGGCGAGCCGATCCATGAGAGTCACAACCACAATATAGTTGCAGCATTACTCTACCACATTGTTGTAAATTACACCAGAGTGAAATAGTAGCTGATTTGCTACTGTGTTACGTACGGTGAGTGTAGAGAACCGTGGACCCTTTTTACTGGAAATGAGGCAGTCCATCTTAGTCCTCACGGGTGACAACGCTGTATTTTGAATCGTAATCGAGGATAGATGTAGATGTCTATGGGCCACAGAAACCACTTAGCATCAGATGGACTGTGTGCTCGTTTATCTCCCTATCTTATAAAAAAAGTAACACAAACGATTGAAACATCTACGTATCCATATCATGTGTAATGTCTATGACCTCAATTAAGTAATATCAATGGAGAGTCAATGCATTTCCAACATTATTGATAATGAAAATAATGATTTATATTTACTCGAACGTTACACATTGAATAAAACTACTTTTACGGATTTTCCCCGCAGGCATACCACTGCAATACTTCAAGACACAGTAAGTTCATTTTATGTGGATCCAACCATAAGTAATAATTAAAAGCAGAAGGTACTCCGTGTTAACATCGAAATCGGGACGTCAATCAACTCAGTCCCCCTGAACTATGGTTGCTGGAAAGCACCCGAAACGTCGAGAATTAACTAAATCAATCGCGAAAAAATCCATTTAAGTAGTTTTACTCACGTATAATGAAAATAATTAAATTACTGCAAACTCAAGGCAAATATTTTATTGTTTGTACAGTAAACGTTATTACTATATATTAACTAGAGTATATAAAAAATCATCGTGCCCATTTCACAAATTATGAATTTAATTTTTTGTTGCGTCATTCGGTTGATTCTAAGTAAGTAATATATTTTAAATTGTACCTAAAATGTAAAAATAAATATAAAAATGTTAATATGCTAAATAACGGTAAACGTTAACAACTTACACAGTCTATTTCACTTAATACGGGGCTTCTTTGTTAGAATAGACAATAAACATTTCAAGATGCAGTATCCGTACACGTGCGCAAACATAACTGTACTAATTAATTCCCAGCGTTTGTTTCTCTTAATGCGCATTGGTCTGCAACTTTCCGTAGTTTACTCAATATTTGCCTCTTTAATAGAGTTTCTTCTGTAATAGGCCTCGTCTGATTACAAACGTATTAAAAACATTTTAGTTTAAAATCAGAATTGCAGTCACGCTTACGTGTTGTTGTGAGAGCACATAAAGTGTAGAGAAAATTATAGAACCTTATTACATGAAATGATGCATTCCATTTCGGATCATGAGGTCAATGGGCCACAGCATCCTCTTATCACCATGTAGACTGTGTGCTCGTATGTCGCATATATTCTATTTAAAATTTCTACCCATTGAATATGTAATATATGGATGTCATTTCATGGTTTGCGGAGAGAAACGAAAAACAAATCAGAAGATGGGCAACCGCTTCTTCCTGATATCTTAAAAAATATAATAAAACTACGTTTACCAACCCGACCGCCAAGCGTGGCCACCATATCTCCCCATGAGATAATCTATTGCAAAAGTTGCAATGAACGGATGAGTCGTGATTGAAAAATAGGTGTCTTAATGTTGAAATTAACGCATTCATTTCAACAATTAATTGGTTTGTACAGTAAGATAGAATAGCAAGATTCCTGAGACTCATGAGAACTTACTCTTGCCTTGTATTTATATGGCCCAGAAAGATCAAACATCTGGGAATTGTACGTTTGTCGTGAACGCAATCATTACGTTATTTTTTTATTTCAGCTGGTGTAATATATAATATTTCCTACCATTATTATCATTATTGAAACGTCATATAGTTTTTTATTACATTACATAATTGCCACGCTTGGCACGTAGACAACCTGTTTTCCTGAATATTTAATGGTAGAACTCGTTATCCGCAAAAATCATTTATTTCTTTCACAAGGTTTGTTTTAAATCTGGAACATAGGTTTACTCATTCTTTTAAGTGCATTTGCACATGTGTCGGTAGCAGCTACTCTTCCGTATCAAATCTGTTGTACTTACAATAATATATTTATATACACAAAGATTATAAGTAGCAATAAAATTGCTCAAAAGGTAATTATACACACTAAATTGTCTAATTAGTAACAAAAACATATCTTTAAGTAGTAATAAAAAAGAAATATCACTTTATCTGAGCCTTCAAAAATAAAAATGAACCAGTAGCTGTCTCTGCTTACAACTGGTTATAAATTTTCGTGGGCTGCAACGGCCAGTCAACAACAAAATATATGTGTACAATTGCTAGCCAAAGTGCAGAATAGAAATAATGCTGATCATAAGTGAATTTTTAAAGCTCTATTTTTAGCTGACTGTAAAAAATAAGGAGGTTCCTACTTTACCCCTCCCTACCTAAACAGTATAATTGCTGACATGATCTGCACTACACTAGCAATAGGACTTAGAAAATATTTTTAAATAAAAAATTAAATAATAATTAAATATTTAATAGAATTATGCGATACTAATCTTTTTCATGCCACCATATATCGGAGGGCATAAGATTTTTCTGGCATTTATCATTGTCGTCATGAAAAAAAACGGTGATCTGAAGGTAGGGAAATTTGGAATAGGGTAACGAAACTCATGGGGCTAGCAGCTGGCCGACTTCACGGAGAAGGTGGGACACTTTATGGTAAACTCTTATTTTCAGAAGCAACCCTACAGAAAGTAGATTTGGTCGAGCCCCGATGGTTCGACAAAAAATAAGATTGACGTCATTATGACGACGGCAACTAGATGGCAGTAGATCCCAAGGGTATTGGCCGTTAGTTTGGATACTGCGAAAGCCTTCGATCGGATTTGGCACAAAGCGCTTCTTTCGAAGCTCCCTTCCTATGGGCTTCCGAGAAATTGTTCAATTGGACCAGATTTCTTGCAGATTGTAGCATCAAGGTCGTTGTAGATGGCGCATGCTTCGATTACAAGCCTATTAATGCTGGCGTTCCACAAGGCTGCGTGCTATCAGCAACGCTGTTTATTCTGCATATCAATGATACGTTGCAAACTAGTAATATTTATTGCTGTGCGGATGACAGCAGCTGGACCTTACTGTTATGTCTTTCACATACGAGACTTCAATCCACAACGCCACTATTAGAATACTTATGCATCATACCGACCTTCTATAGAAATGCTATAGTATCATAGACCTTACTATCATAAGTCCCTAATAAATGCCTTTGGTATACGTCTCCGGCAGCTCCCTTTTATAAACAATTTTTACAAGAATACCCTTCACGATTTAAGCACTTTTCTCTACACGAACGTGCTGAATGATTTAGGCAATTTTCTCTACACGAAGATGCTCAATGAGCTATACAATTTCTTACCAATTTTTCAATTACTACGTAAATGTTATTTATCTTTATTATTATAATATTTTCGACTTTTCCGATTTTCATATTCCAATTATTTTAACAAAGTTTAGTTTTAGTAAATTTATTGATTTTGAAAGACAGTATAAGCCTTTAATTTACTATAATACTTTATTTC
>DWHP01005479.1:0-11909 GCA_018247895.1 Parnassius honrathi | reverse complement strand
CAAACGCGTCGATAAGTCTCGTGGTGTCACAGTCAGTTTGACTTAAAGTGATAGAGACAGCACGAGACTTAACGGTATCTTAAAATTGAGTAGCATGAGTATTTGAGCACTAATTTTTCAGTTAACGTTAAATACTTAATCAAAATGGACTATACACTAGTTTTTACTAGGTGGTTCCTTTTCTACCTGGGAGTCCGTCTGGGTACTCACTTGTCTATTTATGCTGCCGAATAGCAGGACCTTCACCGCTGTTTCCTTCTGAAGAGTGTAGAGAGTCATCATAATTGCTGTGAGGCATTCCGTCTTAGTCCTCACAGGTGACCACATAACTAAAAGCCGTCTTTCTTTGCTAAAATTGGCTGCATGTGTCTATAGCCTGCAGTAGTGTACGTTGCTCTCATATATTATGTGCGTTTCAGCTGCGACTACTGCATCTCAAACATTTTGAGTTCATTATGATGTATATATTTTTTGTAGGATAGGGTGACAAACGAACACACAGTTTGATGGTAAGTGATTTCTGTGACCCATAGACATCTACATCTATCCTCGATTATGAATCGAAATGCAGATGTGTTATCACCCGTGAGGACTAAAATGGAATGCCTCGTTTCCAGTAAAAGGCGTCTCCCGTTCTCTACAATCAGCATATAAAAGCACAGCAGCATTAAGCCACTATTTTACGATGGTATTCTGTGAGAGCGTGGTCCTTCCCCGGTCGAGCTGATCCGTTCGTGCTACAACTATACCACTAATATAACTGCAGCATGGCTCTACCAGGTATATGTTCAACATAATGGAGATACAAATTCGGTTTGTTTCTGCTTATTTATGCTTTCTAAAAAAAAATAACAAAATATTTATAAATAAAAGAGCCGTGGTAGCTCGGCGAAAAGCGCACGACGTCAATTTTCCAGTATGCGAGAAACCCGGATTCGATCCTTGCCACCAATGAAATTGTTAATTGCAAATTTTAGTGTTGATTTACCACGTGCTTACTGGTAAAACAAAATACAGTGAAAGATCTTTCAGAATTAAAAAAAACTGTAGATAGGGAAAAACCGATTAACTTTAAAAAACTAAAGAAAAAGAAAATATTTTCCACACAATAGCTTCTGAAGGCGGTGCAAGAAGGTGCGCACATATGTGCTATTAAGTGAAAATTGTTTTATTCCTTTTAGATAATGAAGTAAGTTTTTTTTTCAAGATTATTTTTTTACCCTTCAGATTCAAGGGAATTTCAAAGTTTAATGCCCAAACTAAAACACTACTCAACTTTAAGTCTCGTGCTGTCTCTATTACTTTAAGTCAAAGTAATAGAGAGAGCACGAGACTTAAACAGTGATACCATGAGACTTAACGGCATGTTAATACTGAGAAACGTTTGAGTATACGGGCGTATGATAAGAACTAGAATTTCGTCTAAATAATATAACTAATATAAAAAATCGTTTTAAAGTTAAAAACGCTTCTATTACCGTTCACTTTCTTCACAACGTAGTTAAGGAACAAACAGCTCATGTACATGCCTAGTACGATAAGCATGTATACCCACCACTCACGATTTAGCAATTGGTCCTGTCGGAATAATAGTGAAAAAATTAAAACACAATTCATTTAAAAGTGGCATCTGCATGTTACTTTTAACTACTTAAACATCTTTCTTCTTCTTCACCAGTCTGTAAACATGCAAGTTTTAGGCTTTATAGTTAAGCATTTAATTGCGGCATTTTAGAGACAAGTGTTACAGTAAGCGATCTATAAATAATTTTTCCGATCTATGGATGCGTCTCCTTGAGCGATTTTTGTACGACAACGACTAGGTGATGTTCGAATTTCCATAGAATTTTGTTACACGTGGTAGAGTTATGCGGCAGTTATATTATGGTGTACAGAATAATATCACGCACAGAATATCTGCGTAAAATAGCAATGTAATGCTGTTGCGTTTCGTATGTTGAGTGTAGAGATCCGGATACCCTCTTTACAGGAAACGAGGCATTCCATCTTAGTCCTTAGGAGTGGCAACGCATCTCCAATTTGATTCTTAATCGAGGATATATGCCAATGAGCCACAGTATTACTTACCATCATATGGGCTGTGTGTTGGTTTTTCACCCTTTTTCTATGTTATTATTACATTTGAAACGATCAATAAATCAAAAAAATATTTAAAAAATGTCAAATCGAATTCTTACTTTTTTTTACGCAGAGTACTGTTGTTAACAAAGAATGGCGAAGAGGGATGTATACATAATTTATAAAATAAATGTATAAAAAACAAAAGATGATAATAATTAAGGATAAGTAGGATAGATACAAGAAAGGACGGGAAATATTTAGAGATTCAAGTAATAAGTTTTTGCACATGTTTGAATGAAATAATATAAGAGTTTAAACAATACGCATTGATCATGAGCTGTTATGATCCTCCTAATTATTTAATTTTATCCTGTGATCCTTATCAGGATACTAGGATAATGTTATCAAATCATTATATTGTCATCGGTCCTTGATACGAGTGCAAATTTTCAAGTCAATCGGCAGTCTACAAGTTGGTGAAAATTACATTATGAGATTCGGTTACATAGATAGACATATGCGAAGCTTAATAAAAGCGTGAGAAAGGGACTGAGGAAGACAGGGTCAGGCAGCTTTATTCAGGAGGTGTCTATGACCATACAGCTGTAACAGAAAACGAATTATTACAGAAGGAGGATAAATACGCTGGAGTGAGAAAAGAAAGATTGTTAGTTATACGTGGTAGAGCCACGCTGCAGCTATATTATGATTGTAGCACGAATGTGTCAGCTCGACCGGGGAAGGACCACGCTATCACAGAATACCAGCATAAAATAGCAGCTTAATGCAGCTGTATGCTGAGTGTAGGGAACCGGAGACCCGTTTTACTTGAATCGAGGCATTCCATCTTAGGCCTCAGGGGTGACAGCGCATCTGCGTTTTAATTCTTAATCGAGGTTAAATGTAGATGTATATGGGCCACAGTATCCACTAACCATCAGGTGTACTGTGTGCTCGCTTGTCACCCTTATTCTATAAAAAAATAGTTGAGCGAAGATGATGAGATTCCTCCGTAGTACTGTTTCTCTTTCTTCTCTGTTTTTGCTCTATTTTTTATTTACGAAATTCTGTTATTACCACGCTAGGCAGCCGTATTGAAAATGGATTTGGGTGCTCATACCTGGTATATGGTAGTGCACAGATGTTTTGTACGCTGACGCCGGTTTTTGTTGCCGGTTTAGGTGATCTATAGGATATCGACGGAACGAAATGGGTGAATGAAAAGATGGATTTTCGGCACTGTTTATATACAACAGATCTGAATACAATTGCTAACCATACTGATCATTAAAAATAGTTTGACTCGAAAATATTCCTATCGAGTCAAATGCTTAATCCATATGTTTTAACTTTTGATTATTTGTTTGTATTTTAACTTTCTTTAGCCGTATTTTTTGGCAATTCTTTACTTTTATCTTGTTACGTTTGATTATTGACATGTTCTGATTTATATTGACGTTTAAGAATTATTTATAGAAGCGTTAAGAGTAAACTTTTTGGAGAAAATTAGACTCTTGTCTGATAGTTGAAATATTAATTTTATATTTTGCCTGTATTGGTGGAGTAAATGTCGTCGACCTTAGCAAGTGGTAGATGGCTTAAGACTGGGATCAGAAATCATTTAACGTGGCACTTACTTTTCAGTTTAACTTCTGGAAGAGAATTATCGTATAGTATAAACTAAAATTAAGATATTTTTTTTAAATCAATACGAAACAGAACAACCGCAACATTTCTAGGAAATAAAACATAGTTAAGTACCGTTGAAATTACGTAATTACGTCATACTTCAATGGATACGTACCTATTTGAGTTAATTTTGTATTATTTTAAAAGTATCAAAATGTTACAGTCGATATTTAATCACATATTTATGACGTCTTGTATTAAAACAAACATCGAAATAGTTAAATTTAAAAAAAGTGAATGATTATTAAACTATCGATTTGATGCAATTAGCATATAACTAAATTAAATAATAGGTCTTTACCTATGAAATTGCCGTTCTGCTGTAACGGGTATTTCAAATAATAATAATTTTTGTCTGACTTAGGATTCTAATTTCGAATAAATTTTATTTTAAAAACATGGAATTCTTTTTTCATATTTTTATCTATTTATCGTTAAAAATTCGATTAATTATGGAATGTCAGTGGCAGCAATGCGGCACAAGTGTCGCGCAACGGCAGCATCACTGCAGATGTGTTCTGTGAAGAACTGTACACAGTTATGAAGAAGCTTGCACGTCTCCAACACGCCTTGGTCAATCGCTCGTCCCCTCTGCTCCTGCTCGACAACGCGCGACCCCGTACTGCATAACAGACTGTCTCCAAGTTACAAGAGCTGGTTGTGGGAAGCTCTCCGTCATCCGCCATGCTCACCAGACCTTGCGCCTTCGGACTTTCCAATTTACCAGAATTTGGATAACTTTTTGTCGGGAAAAAATTCAATATCCGAGAAGCGGTACGAAATGCCTTTGAAGAATTTGTTACTTCCCGTCCAGCTGATTTCTTCAAGAAGGGCATCAATAAACTGCCGCTACGTTGGCAAAGATGCATCAATTGCACCAGTGATTACTTTGATTAATAAAAATAAAAATTATAGAAAAATTACGAAAAAAAGACCGAATATAACACCATACGTGTTTTCGTCATTACGAGTCCAACATAATCCTTCCTTGCCCCCCTGAGGCGGAGATACGCTTACATCATGGAAAAAAGGGTGTCCGACTGATCCGACTTCGATGGACTGTTCTTTGTCAATCAGGTTACTAGATTTATAAAAAAAAAAACCCATGAGAGAAACAGCGCTTGTCGTCTTTCGAAATATACAAAAAAAATCCAGACGTTTCTGTCAAAGCTTTACTTTGCTGACGTTAATGTTGTAATATTAAATTTTCTTATTAACGTTTTAGGTGGCTGGGCGTTTCAGTGTAAGATAAATTCCAGGGTTTAACATAAAATAAGCAATATTTTTAACTAGCAATGTCTCACTGCCTGCATCAGCGGTTTAGTTATCGTTGAACACAGGCCAATCCTATTAGCTTAATACACGACCGTGTTGCTACTTTATTGTTACACTGAAGTGACAAATTATTTTAATATACTAAAATATTATATTTATTAAATAATACATTTAAAATTTAATCTAACCTTATTAAATGATACATTTAAAAACACCTAATGAAAAATTGATATCTATGAATTTATATTTAAATGATTCGTTGGTCTATAGTGGTTGTAAGCGCGACTAGTGACCATGTGAACCTGGGTTCAAATTCCGGATCGGGTCAAAATCTGCTAATGGGTTTTTCCGCCAAGAAATTCTCAGTTACAGCCCGGAAACAGAGTGTTAACGGCGCTTTTGTGGAAACCTGACTGTTGGCGAATTGCCACTACTGTACATTATTGTTTAAATAAAGGTTTAGAATAAATTTTGTCACATGATAAAGGCGAAATTTTGTGTATGAAATATCCGGGTGGCAATAGTATGTGTATTTAAACGCCTTGAGATGATATAGTCACCGATTATCTGCTGGCTCAAGCTACCGTCAAAATCCAATTAAAACTTCGGAATGTGACGCATCAATATATTGTGAAGACGTTTTCATACAATTTTGAATTTATTGCATTGTTTCTTTTTAAATTTGAAGTTGTGTAATCCATTAGTATCAAAAGTTTTTCTTTTCTACTTCATAAGCCCTTGAAAATCTTTAACTGGATAGGTCTCTCCCGTTGAAGCATTATTTCATTAGGTTTATCATATTTATGCCCGTTTCTTTACGCCAACCCAGTCGCTTCTTATTTTTAGTACGGTTATTTCCCATTTTAATTCTACGTCGTCCTGTCGTGTAATGTGTATTCTGATCGTAAGCGATACAGCTTTCCCGTTCGAAAGCCGAAGTGAGACTGATTGGGCGGCAGGAAACAAGGACTATCGGCATCCTATCCCGTCCCTGTTTAGGTAATTTGTTTTTCTGCTTTATAGTTAGTTCCGTTAGTATGCAAAGTATCATGACCTAAATTAAAGTATTTTATGAATACCAGCGGTTTATTGTTCAGTTTGGAGGTAACTTTGGATTTTTTTTCTATGGAGAAAATTTTACGGAATCGTGTTTTCGTCTAACATAGTACTTAATATTAATACTCAACTTTACCATATATTTAGTTCAAAATGAATGCTGCAATATTTTCGGCATAACGGAGGATCTTGCTAAGCCATTTGAGGTAGTATTTTTAATATAAATAGTTTTCAAATGGAAAGACAGTTGCGTTGTGGACAAACTATTCCACGCCTTTGCTGTACGCATATTTGAATACACATTATGTATTAGCTGTGGTAGGAGCATGAGAGAAACAATAAAACCAACTCATTTCATGGGTGTAGCAAGAGGACGAGTTTTGTAAGTCGTAGAGACAGTGCGCTGTATTATGGATACAGCACGAGTGGGTCAACTGAGGAACAACCACACTTGCAGAGAATACCAGCCCCAAACAGCGGCATAATGTTTTGATACGTATAATAATCGACGAGGAGACAGGAGATCCTATTTACAGGTAACAAGGCATCCCCCGATCCCCATAAGTGACGACGCATCTGTAGCTTTTTAGATTGAAGTAGGATGCTGGTATCCATGGACTGCAGTTAGACATTTACCATCAGGTGAACTACAATTTCGTTGGTCCCTTTAGTTTTAAAAAAACTCAAAACTAAGGGCTCGCCTACAATTTAATAGAGCAACCCATGTTTAATCCTACTTATATTTATATATTGGGGATCAAACACCGAATATGTTCTATGTGAAATTTTATCAAAAAAATTCGCGTGCCAATTATTCCGATAAATCCTTTTCGGCCACCTTATAGGAGAATCCTACGACCTTAAAATTAAAAAAAGCTAAAATTAAAAGTTAAAGTTAAAATTATTAAAATTAAAATTTACGTTAAAAGTTAAAGTTAAAAGTTAAATTGTGTGCTTGAAAAATATATTATCCAGTTACCATTGTTCTATTTGGGCCCATTTTTAGTCGTTATAGCGGTTAAACCGCGAACTCAATATGCTCATAGTACATATCACGTTTGCTCCGTGGTACATATCTATCAAAAACGTCCCTTTAAAGATTACGTATTATTGTGACGGGCAACTACGAAACCCTACTTACTCACTGTGTGGCCCGATAGGCACTTAGCTGGTCATGATTTATTTCATAACGTATTTTGTTATGCAACGCATAGGAATGCTGACTCAGTGCCACGCTAGACACAGCTCAAGACAACATACAAGTAATCGCCCGCGATGTGTATTAGTCAACGCTCACGCTAAAATAAATAATTAAGACAATAACCTCACTTCGAACTCATATACGATAAATATATGTGCCGACTTATATTTAAGTGTGAAAAAAACCTATTTAAACTGCAAGGGATTTTGCTGACTAAAATTACTTTACGGTAGGTACCCAAAATAAAAATGTTTTTCAAAAATTATTTTACAACTTTGTAGGCGTGATTAATATCTATAGCTATGTCAATTTACAGTTTTTTTTTAACTACGGAACCATAAAAACGTCAGACTGTATTTAAAAAAAACTATCATTATTTTAGCGTAGTGACGAAAAAGAGCTTAATTTATTTCATATTTTACCTAAAAGTATGCTCGTTTATCACCTTTATTCTATAAAAAATACAAGTTTTGTAAGTCCTTTTTAGATTTTAGAATAAATTTTATATTACGATTGCTTGTTGTATGCCAATAAAATAAAAAATGAAATACTAATAAATACATATATACATTTTAGATTTTATCGCGTTTGTTTTTAATTTATTTTTAATTCCGGACGTTTTTCGTCCCATCCCTCCGTGACCATGGATGCTGCATAGCACCCGAAACTTTAGGAATAAGTTTAACAATTAGTTGGTATATATATATAAGAAATCAGTGTGCAACTACTAACGTGATCGATTGTAAATGAATGCAAAATAACGATAAAAATTCTGACAAGCTTGCAAATTTTCCTTTTTACAGCAAACGTTATTGGAAAACGTTCGAAAAGATCGCTTTTTGCAGGAGCGCAGCAAAATTTAATTAGACGGATTAATTTATAACTGTAGCGAACATCGTCTGCCGGCCCTCCGCTCCGTCGTAAATGGTCGTCCAACGCGCGATTATAACTTTTCCGTGCCTGTTTTTCGCAGAGAGCTTGTGTTGATTTATAGCGCGATCTTTTGCTCATAAATCAAAATCTTTACGGCCCGCTTCCGCCGAAACGAGATAGCTTTGTCTTTCCGATTGTCGATGTTTTTAATTTTAATGTTTTGTTAAGCGTTACACAATACTCCGTTTTTTTAATTACTTGGTAACAAACACCGTGAATTTACGTTTCTAACGCAGGGGTGCTTGAACTTTTATGATTTTTATTTATATAATATTGGTGCGTCTGTTAGTAACCGTGTAAATTCTAAACTAATTGACCGATTGATGTCACATTCCCACATAGTATATATAACTTGTTTTGTTGAGACAATAGTTTATACCTATGCTAGGATCAGATAAGATGACGTCATTTAGATATTCTATATTTATGGTTCGTCCATAAACATAGAGTTAGTTGACTTATACCTACATAAAATCTGTAAGTACCTATAGTGGCGATAGATGGCGCTGCGGTATAGTAACTAACAAATTTTATATTTACACCGTAAAAAATTTGAAGTGAATTCGGAGTAGAATTCATCGCGCCATCTACCGAAAAGGGAATCTCGGCAATAAAACTCAAAAGATAATGTTTTCTCTTGTTGTTTGTTCTTTGTTGTTCTTTATGTGTCAGGTATCGTGCCAAATGGAAGACCGTAGTCTCTACCTACTCTTCTAAGTAATAGCACGAAAATTATAGGTCGGGAAAAAGTTTCCACGTATTTTGTTGGTATAAAATTGAAGAAAAATCTCTTTGCTTGTACTGTTTGTATCTGGCTGGTTTTAAGGACAATTAAAACCAGCCAGATACATATTCCATTTACAAAAACATTGACGTTAAGAAAAAAAATACTTTCCCGCCATTTTTCAATTGTTTCTCTGCCTGTCAACATGAGTGAATCTAACAAAGAAATTCGATAAATATTTTTTATTAGATCAGGGTGACAAACGAGCACACAGTCCACCTGATTGATGGTAAAAGGTTGCTGTGGTCCATCCACATTCATCCTCGATTACGAATCAAAATACAGATGTCTTGTCACCTGGACATACTATTATTTATTCTGTGCTCGTGAGGACCAAGACGGAATGCCTCGCTTCCAGTAAAAAGGGTCTCCGGTTCTCTACACTTTCACCATACGAAACACAGCAGGGTTAAGCTGCCATTTTACGCTGCTACTCTGCGAGAGCGTGGTCCTACCCCGGTCGAGCCGTCCCATTACTCCCATTCGTGCTATAACTATACATGTTAGTAATACTAACACAGCTGCAGCATGCCTCTACCACGTAAAATTTATCTTCTTCATTCTGAAGTTTTATTAATAAAAAGGGAAAAATACGACTCAAGCGAAAAAAAATTGTGACGTTTATGGACCTAATACAGTGTCAGTCCTAATGCAGTACAGTGTCAGTGCTATTTTTACAAAGGTGGTTCAAGCTTTTTCATTTCGGGAATTTTGATGTCAAAGGTGCAGTCCGCTCTGGTCGTCTTCATATGGATAAAGTTAATGCTATTTTTGAAAAAGTGGAGCAAAATCGGAGTATTATATAAATATCACAGAATAAAGAATTAGTTACCGCATAACCGAGGAATTGAGGATTGACCACAAAACAGTTTTGACTTATTTGAAAAAGTCTGGTCACAAAAAGTCTCGATATTTGGGTACCACATGAGCTCACTTAAAGAAACTTAATCAATGTGTACTCATTTGCGATTCTCTATCGAAACGTAATGGAACAGAACCATTTTTAAAAAGCTTGATCACTGGAGATGAAAAGTGGATCACCTACGACAAGAACGTGCGAAAAAGATCATGGTCAAAGGGTAGTCAAACCGCAGAGACTGTAGCGAAACCCGGACTAACACGCAATAAGGTGATGCTGCGTGTGTGGTGGGGTTGGAAGGGCATCGTTTATTATGAGCTTTTACCACCGGGAAAAACCATCGATTCGGATTTCTACTGCCAATAACTGATAAGATTCAAGAGAGAAATTGGGAAGAAACGGCCGCAATTGATCAAGAGAAAAAGAGTGGGCTTTCGTCATGATGAATACCAGCGTGAAATTGTAGCTTAATGCTGCTGTGTATCGTATGGTGACTGTAGAGAATTGGAGACCCTTTGTACTGGAAACGAGGCATTCCATCTTAGTCCTCACGGGTGACAACGCATCTGCATTTTGATTCGCAATCGAGGATAGACGTCGATGTTTGTGGGTCACAGCAACCACTTACCATCAGGTGGACTGTGTGCTCGCTTGTCACCTTGCTGTTCGCGTACTGTGAAATTTACAGCGAGCGCTAACCGTCTGAGCTACACAATGTTAGAAATAAATAAATCAATGTCAACCCAAAATAACACTTTTAAAATAATAAATCCAACAGTCAGTTTAAATAGGCAGTAATGTCAGTATATAAAATAATATAATCTAAATAAAATAAAATAAAATAAATTCACAGATTTACACAAGTTTATAGGTCAGCACACGATGAATTAAAACTTTATCTGAAGCAACTGTACCTGCTGCGATATGTCTTTCGCAGCAATGCCGGATGATATGACAGTTTAACCAGCACTCTTCACTCTACAACACTAGTGTTGGAGCTAGCCCGCACTTTGCGCACCAGGGACGCTGCCCGCTTGCACGTGGTGACATGAAAGCAATCGCTGCGCGCACCAGCGAACATACCAGAGGCGGTACAAAATCGAGACAGCCCCATCACCGCCCCAAATGCATTATTGTATTGAACGCGGAGGACGCTGTAATTAACCCAAAAACTGCACAAATAGAGCGATGCACAGAACGCTCTAAAGAGCGTAACCTTAACCTCCTATGACCACCGCGCAAACCTACGAGCGATCATGTTTGCTCTAATAGACAGCGCACTCCGCTCCCGATCCATATCAGCGTGATCTTTTAGGTTGACGGTGAGTGAATGCCCCAGATATTTAAATTGTTCAACCCTTTCCAGGGGCACACCATTTAATTTAATTTGAGGTATATTAGCTAGCCACTTCCCACCCGCAGTTTCAAAGATCATGTATTGACTCTTCCTGACATTGTATAATAATCCGTGGCCACATGAATATTCCTCGCATATCCGTATCAGCTTCCTCAAGTCACAGACCGACGTACTCATCAGCACCATGTCGTCCGCATAATTCAGATTATTAACACAAACACCGTCAATGTGGCAGCCGACATGCGAACTACTAAGCTTTACGATTAGCCCATTGATATAAAGATTAAATGGAGTTGATGATGTTAAGCCCGGCCTGACTCCACACTCAAGCTGATACGGATCAGACATTACCCCCGCCCGACACTATTGGACTGGTTTGCATACCAGTACTGGAGCATGCTGATGAGCCTATGCTTCGTAGTTTGTCCTATAGCAGGTTGTACGCCACCAGGTCAAATGCCTTAGATAAGTAGAAGAAGCATACGTACACGGGCGTCTTGCGATCGGTGTAGTATTTGACGGTTTTTTTTATAGGACAGTGTGACAAACGAGCACACAGTCCACCTGATGGTAAGTGGTTGCCGTAGCCCATAGGCATATCTTCAATTACGAATTAAAATGCAGATGCGTTGTCACCCGTGAGGACTAAGATGGAATGCCTCGTTTCCAGTAA
>DWHP01005478.1:0-11909 GCA_018247895.1 Parnassius honrathi | reverse complement strand
GCAATTCTATTGGAATGGAGCTGGGGACGGATAAGTGTGCGGTCCTCCATGTTGAAAGGGGAAGGGTTGCTAACTCTCTCGGGCATAGACTTATCTTTGCCTGTCAACATAAGGACCCTTTCCGAGGCTGAAACATACCAATACCTGGGTATGTCACAGAACATCTGTATCGATGAGGCTGTTATGAAACAGTCAGTTTGCGATGTATTTTATGCACGCTTGACCAAAGTGCTTAACAGCCTTTTGTCCGGAGTGAATAAGACACACGCATATATAACGGTAGGGTCATGCCTGTCCTCATGTAAACCTTTGATATACTCAGGTGGACTCAGACTAAACTTAACGCCCTGGATAGAAAAGTCCACACTACCATGACGTCCCATAGGATGCATTGACCTCTACCAATCCAAGGCTTTATAATTCGCTTTATATTCGTTCGTTTTTTAGTTTGTCTGATTGACAGGCAAACTGAATTTATCCAGATTAGTTCCTTTCTCGATATTGGCGACAGTTAAAAGTACAAATTAATCTCACAACAACAGTACTAATTCCATACGAAAGAAGTCGCGCGCACAGCTAGTATTAAGTACTAGTGGTTACTTGGTGGTCGAAATTGGACCGCTATTCATTTAATTTTTCCGTTTCGTTATTTCATTTTTAACTTCGCATTAAAATACAAATATCACATTTTCTTTAATTCTATAATATCTTGAGAAAGGTATAATAAATTAAAAGGTCTAAAATAATAGCGATTACTGTTTCAAAATCCATTAGGTGTTGTCTTGACCGGTAAAGAACTATCGAATTCCTAAGCTGAGAGACAGTTCTCTTAAAAGGAAATTCGAGTAAAATTTTATGTTAATCTACCAATCTATTTAAAATTTGCTATAACATATTTAAATTAGATGTATTAACTTTCGCTTATGTTAAAACTTATTGCAATTCGACTAAAATAGGTTGTTCGTCAAATAATGTCGACGCGTCGAACTTTTTTCTATGCAAAACTCTGAACAATAACTAAAGAGTTATTTATTATTTTCAGACGCAAAGTTACTCAAATGTAAAAATAAAAATGTTACTTTTTTAAATATTGTATTTTCGTCAGTACTTGACTACTATCTCACCTGATGGTAAGTCGATTTGCGGCCGAAGATGATAAAGCGCACTGAATTAGCTTAACATAAGACTATTCATTCTTTTTAGACTTGGCTTGAAGCCATTAAGACACCCATATTGTTATCCGATGAAAAGACAGATACTAGAAATTATTTCACTCTTTTGTTTTACTAATTATTAACAACGAATGTTCGAATGCGTAGTATATCGACAACATAGAGTGGTCCAATGATGGAATTAAGAGGACGAATTTTACTGTAAGTTTTTTACTTTATATTTTATTGGAAGAGATTTACGCGGCAGAGCTACGCTGCGGCTATATCATGGTTGTAGCATGAATAGGTCGACTCGACCGGGGTAGGACCACGCTCTTAAGTAATACCAGCGTAAAATAGCAGCTTAATGCTGCTGCGTTTCGGATGTTGAGTGTAGAGAACATTAAGGGTAGTCTTCAGGGGTAGTAACGCATCTGCATTTTGATTCTTAATTGAGGATAGATGTGGATGTCTATGGGCCACAACATCCCCTTACTATGAAGTGGACTGTGCGCTCGTTTGTTACCCTCTTATAGAATTATAAAAAAAAGGAGTTGAGTCATGCATTCCCTAAGCACACTCTCCGAAATGCATCTTATAGAATACCGAGATTTTAGCTACTCTAGGCGCTGGGTAGCCAATAAGCCTCTTAGCACGCCTCTACACAGTATATTTGTCAAACAAACTTACATTGATTAAAGTATGTCACTAGATTTGCTGACTGTATAATTCTGTAAAACACCGAAGGGCTTACCACTTTGCCAACCTTTCGGTATTTCTCCAGACCGGAAAAATTGGTTCCTACCCTATTGGACAACCACTACAACCAATGAATCCTATTACCAATGAATCTCTTAGCACGCCTTTTCAATGAGTCCAAAGCCAGTAGGTGATATTTAGTAGCACCAGTCGATATAATATGGCATCAATACTGCATGCAAAACCGGATTTACGCTTTATAGTGACGTGTCACTGCACATTTACAAGGATACCTAATTGTAGTGCAGCTTCCGCCTCCAAGTTCAGGTCCCAAAAATACTGCAGGCAGTCAGGAAATTTGTTTACGCATGTGAAACTTGGACGCTAACCGTAAAAGAAGAAAACAATCTTGAGATTTTTATATGTGGAAGAGAAGTGCAGTGTAGTGCAGTTATATTAGGCACCACGCTCTCACAATACCAACGTTAAATAGTAGCTTAATGCTGTTGTGTTTCGTATGGTGAGTGTAGGGAACACGAGACCCTTTTTACTGGAAACGAGGCATTCCATCTTAGTCCTCACTGGTGACAACGCACCTACATTTTGATTTGTAATCGAGGATAGATTTAGATGTCTGTGGGCCGCAGCAACCACATACCATCAGGTGGACTGTGTGCTCGTTTGTCACCTCATCCTATAAAAAAAGTGCTTAACTGGATCGACGTGGCGTAGAGACATGAGTAGCGTCGTCTGTTATCGGAGGCCGAGACTCACTTCCGATCCTTGAACTGGTGCCGTGCAGTTATTACTAATATAAAATTATTAATCAGAATAAGTACATATCACCTTACTGTAAGGTTAAATCTAATTTAAGCACAGATGAAAAAATGGATGATTAAAATCTAATGACACTACAGAATACTATAATACAGTATTATAGTATTCTACAACTGACACTGTCAATTAGCTATTCGGTGGCTATTTATGAGTTTGAACTTTGGGTTGTAAAAAAATTACGTTATCGTATTTTAAGGAAACTTAATTAGGTATTTATGAAATGAAATTATGTTGGAGTGGATATCATAACGTTAGAACTAGAAACACACAAAGACGTCCAGATAACGATGTGTGATAGCGGCATGAGAAAAATTTTTGTTGAATAAAAATAACAGTTATCCGTGAAATATCTTTTAACTGGTCTAAATATAAAAGTGAAAGAACATTGAACTATTTTATATGAACAATCATTGGAATTGTTACATTGTTAATATTGTATTTTATACTATGAATGTTATCTTATGATTGAAACATTGTCCCTTAAAAAAGATTTCATTTAAAATTACAGAAAACGAAAGGAAATTAAATGATATGTACTAATAAAATAGGAAGAAATTAATATTCTAAGTTGAGTATGCAAACTGCATCGTGATTAGTCCAACAGTAGGCCTAAAATTCTTCTGATGACAATGATGATAAAAAGAATATAAGATTTCAAAACATTTAAAAGTTATTTTACAAAATACTTGTTGCGTAAAAATTGTATTAATTTTGGACAATATGCAAATTTATTTTAACTAAACTGGTTCCTTCAACTGGTAGTTTCTTCTTTTATATTGTGTAATTTATTGAAAAGTACTGATAAATTTATTAGAAATAATTTAACATATCGTATGACCCGATGCTTCAAGACCCGAGGGATCAAAACCTGAAGCAAGAAACAACTGCAATAAATATCGAATATTGTATTTTCATGAGTTTTTTTTATACAAATATGTATTAAGTACATATTTGGAAACATTTAAGTCGAAAAAAAGAAGCTTACGAAAGCATATTGGCATTGTAGCTGCCGACATCAGCGTAACTACTATGGATGGTAATGGTGATCTCGGACATTTTTATCTAAGTTGTATCGATCTAATAATATCAATTACGTGATCGTTAAGAAGTATTTATCTACGCAGAACATGTTTAACATGTATCCCGCGAAAAGGTAAACCAGAAGTAAGTCATATCGCATGGGTGTCGACAGAAGATATGAAACAGGAGATGATCAGCAGCGTCTTCTTGATCAGCCCAAAACAATCGAAAACTGAGGTTGCGAACCCGAATGCATAAATTTCGAATACGTTGGTGTGACGTGAGGTGGTCAGCGACGCAAGTATGGTGGCGGCTATGTTCAGTTGTGAAGATATGCAGTTATGGACAAATCAATGAATGCAATAATGAACGAACATGACATAGAAGCTCATTTGTTTTGTTTTCACTTACCAAGATTTGAATATATTTGGGTTTTGCTTGTATCTGGTTCTTAGTTTAGATATCAATGGATGCTCACACTAGAAATCAAATGGTCAGGAACCGTGAATTTTCGAAAGTGTTTTTCCCGTTCAATCGTATTCAAAACTTTTCCCCAGTGAAAATCCAAATATTCGTAAAGTAAAAATCACTGTGTCATTTCATTTTTTGTTACCAATTTTATACAACAGATGACGAAATTTCCAGAACAGAAACAATTATATGAAAAACGCACCATTAATCCATTTGTGGTACCTGCAGTGCGTTTGTGTAATTCTGATGGTAATCGTGAGGTGGGCTTGTTTTGATGTTTAGTTTATCGTATTGATTATACTAATATATTATTTCTGGTTACAAAATATTATCATAATTAAAAATATAACGCAGTTGCGGAGTGTGTTCCCGCCTGCAAACGATGTCTAGAATTACACAATCGAATTCCTGGTCGATAGAGGTCATCGATAGAGCTGGCCTAGCCGATAAAACTAATATTCGATAATAACGCAAATTTTCAATATTTTCTATAGTCGCTGACACAGTGATATGAAAGACAATAAAATATAATATAAAATTAATTTGAATTAGGATTTTCAAGTCAGATACTAGATATCGGATTTTAAATTTGGTATAGTTAAAGAGCGGTACATTGGTAAAGATTAAGTCATGACTTTCGAAACAGCTAGTAGAAATTGAACCATTTTGGTAAATGTTGTCTTTAGATAAATTCAAAACGCAAACACGATGGCAACAGCCACTTATTCAAAATCGTGGGCTAGATGCAAATTTCATGACGTTTCGAAAACTCATCGTGAGTATAAAACTGATATTTTTGAATCGTTTTGCACAGACGTTCCCCGGCATCCTCCAAAGCCACTTGTATATAAACGCCATGAATTCTTCAGTAAGTATATTTATTAAAAAATATTTTAAAACTTAATTCCATTAAATTAATTTAAACTGTAATAAATAAATTATTTTGGGCTTACTTAGAATCTAACCGCACACTTACAGAAGATAGGGGTATAATTCAAAGGAGGGAGAGGGGGAGTTAGGTCACGGACCAACTCTCCCCCCTCCCCCTCCCCATGTACTTAATTATCGAAACACACTGAGACGAAGTTTATCTGAAACTAACTTCAGAAGTACAAGGTATAAAATACTTCAGTGCTTTAAAATTGTGACTTTTATCGCTTAAACTCGGAACTGCCCTTACCTTCTACTACTCTTACTCTTGCTTAATTAATCTCAAACACCCTTGCTCGCCTGCAAAGCTTCGTCAGTTTGGTTCCGTAACGTAGCTGTCCTATTTATTACATACAAGAGAACTACCGACTGAGATAATATGATATTTTTTTGCTTACTTCGATTTGCGCTAATTCCGATTATGTTCTATTTAAAAGTTGCATAACGGAAAGTATTAAACACTATAATTTCGAATTATATTCATACCGATTGACTGTATAATGTTGTAATAGTCTTCTTGGCTAGTACAAAATGCCTCGTTTATACATTTTACAACAAGTATTTAACAATTAAAATCTGACTATGTAGTTTTCTTTTATGTTCATTATTATAATTTTTGGATACATTTATTACTGTTGAAATGTATATCGATATGTGAAAGTCTAAACGACATAAGCGACTTTTTTAGAAGTTTGTAGGCGCGTGGAATATAGTTTACGATTTTAGAAAATGATGTTTAAAAACCGGTTGATTATTTGTACAGAAAAGCGGTAACTGTGATTTTGATTTGAAATGCGTCATATTTTAAGATAAGAAAGAATAATAAATATAAAATAAAATAATGTCACTCGATACAAAGTAAACTTTTTATTTGCTGTGTAAGATAAAATAACTTAATCGCCGCAGTTTCCGACACTACGAACATAAGGGTTCATTTTTAATAGCTGTCTTTTAGAGTAAGGCTAAATGCATCAAACATCATATAAAAAGCAAAGCTGAGCAAAGATATTCAACTTAAGCGTCAAATAATAATTATTGAGGGAAAATTTACAACAAAAACACAGATTCATTGTAACACCATTAGAAATTCACTATGGTTACCCGCATCTTGAATCTTGCTAATTTCACCAAATCGGTTTCCACGTTTTAAGAACCCGCCTTCAGATAGATCGTTAAAATTTTGAAATCCATATAAGTTAAAAAAGCTTAAGTGATATGCTTTATTTGTCTTAGACGTTGACTAAGTTTTAAGCTAACATTTCGATTGTGTATTTTAAAGCAAAATTTTTTAAGAAAAATTCTAAACAAAATGTGGCGAGCTTGGAAAATCATGAACACATTAAGCAAAATATTGACTAGTCCAAGTCAATTTTTCATTCATCAAATATCATTCAAAGATGCTTAGTTCATCTTATTTTTATAGACTTCCCAGATTATAAAAATAAGATGAAATAATTTTGACTCATTAACCGCTAAAAAGCGTTCAGATGTTAATTAGACTTTTTCGACGACGAATTTTCTGATTACAAATATTTATATAATATCAATATTTTTGGTTTTGTGGTGCAGTAGATTAATTAGCAAGGAGTAAGCAGCAGCAAGTAATTGCTGCGCTGAGGGTTGCGGGTTCGAATACCGCACGTAATTGTGGCCTATAGTCTGTATAATAGGTGGTTCATACAAATACAAGTATTTGTATGAGCCACAATTAATTATTCCGGATCTTGATGAATGTTCTTGTAAAATTTATATATGTAAAGAGAAAATCTAATTGTTGGGGTAACGTTTAAAAAAAAACGGATAGGATGTCGCTTAAACATTTTTGCCTTTCACATAAAATATGCTAAAAATTACCGGTTCAAAACGTATAGAAATAGATTGAAGTCATTTCTGTCATCAAAAAAGCTTCAGTCATTTCTGTCAACAAAAGTGCATAACATAAAATACGTACAGCATTAACATATTAAAAATCACAGTTGTATTAATAAAATAGTTTCATTCTTTCATTTTCATTATACACTTTATCTGAGAATAAAATGTGTGTATGGATGTAAAAGAATATTATTACTATTTAATTTTCACCCACTTCCAAGCATCTGAACATTTTTGGATGCATCGAAAACTGATGATAATATAGTAAAATCATGAATACGGTCTAGTTTTTCTACCATGTGGTGGCGGTGTAAGACTATTCACTAATTCATATCGTGCCGCTGATATCGTAGGAGGTGAAAGAGGGAAACACAGCAGCAGATGGAACACCACCGACCTAATAACAACTAAAAACCGCTTCGGTTGCCTAACCGCCTGCCAATCATAACAGCTATGGCGAAATCCCCTCTGTGAGGTAACTTATAGGCAAGGTCTCTTGTCTGCAGTATGAGCATAGTGTCATTCTAGATCACGAACAATGCGTGTTTAATAAACTTTAATATTATATTCCGTCAAGTTCATAGATAACTTTTATCTGACTATTGTAAAATATGTTCTTAGATGATTATTTTTAAACTATATTTATTCGTATACATAAATCATATTTTTTTACAGATATGGTTAATGTTAGTGGTCTTTGCAATTGTGAAAGTGCAATCTACGCAATTGGACCCTGGACCACAAACATTTACGGAAAATACACCAGCAAATCAAAAACTTCAAAAGAGAGATGTTATTATTTATCTAACACCTGACCAAATTAAGGCCATACAAGGGGAAAATGGTAACATTAATTCTCAGCAAACTGAACAGACTGAAACTTCTGAAGAAAATCAAGAAGAAAGAGAGCAGGCTCAACAGGAACAAGAGGAACTGTTTCAGTTAAGGTCTCTTGAAGAAGACTCTGAGGCATTGGAAGAGGAAGACAATGGGCTTCCACAATCGATACCAGTGGAAGAACCCAACTCAGAAGAAGTTGAACAAAATCCACAATTATCATACGTATTCAGATCACCTCAAGACACGAACTTTGTACCAACTTCTGAAGATAATTACGCTTTCCTAAGATTTTATTCCGATCCTGAAGAACAGACTGAAGAAGATCAACCTGAAACAGAAGAAAGCGAAGAACAGACAGAAGACGATCAGCGAGAAACAGAACCAGAGGCTCAATCAGAAGCTCAGTCAGAAGCTCCACCACAGCAAGTATTTAGGTTGGTACCTTACGAAACAGCTACCGAGAAAAGCGTCTCCACTACCACAAAGGCACCGCAAGAAAACCTTCTTAAAGATCGTTGGCTTCGTTTATTAGAAATAAATCGTTCACAGTTAAGAAAGGCTTCATCTGCACAAGAGAAAACGACTAATACTGCAGAGCAATTGCAGGCTGAACCTGAGACTACTTTATCTAAGCTGCGACTTTTGGCAAGAAATTATAATCAAAAACAAGCAGCCAAAAATCAAGATAAACGCAGACAAAATTTATTAGAAAAACAAAAAGCTCTTATTCAAGCCGAAGCTCGTGCTAAAAACGCTCCTACTCAAAACCGTAAAAAAGTCTCAATTACAAAACAGAACCAGGCTTTAATTAAACGCGTAAAAGTTCCCACGCCCGTTTTGGTGCCGATACCAGAGCCATTTGAAGTAAAAGTTCCACATCCCTTCCCTGTACCATTTGAGATTTTCAAGCAAAGTTCTGGAAACTTAAAGCCTAGAAAGGCGGAAGCGAAGAAACTTGCTACATCAGACCGACCTGCAAGTGACAAACGTGTTACGTCTCCTCAGAGACCATCAAATCCTACTGAAGAGACAGCTGAAGTAGAGCGCCGTAGACCCGCCGATGACGAGAAAGATGTTTCTGTAGAAGTCCCCTCGCGAAAAAAGGAAAGATTAACCATTATTCGACATGTTTGGGAAAAATAATGAATCTAACTAATTCTTTGTCGTTTTTGAATAATTTGTTGTGTGTTTTGTTGATTTGAATTTATGGTAAAGTCTGTTATTTAATTATATGCTTTTATACCAGTTATATATTTCATTTTCATACATACTGCTTGAACTGTGTAGTGGCGGTGTAGGGATATCCACTAATCCATATGGTCTCGTGGGTATCGTAAGAGACGACAGAGGGAAACAAACCTGGATCTGGGCAGCAGCGTCCTCCAAATAACAAGTACAATATCAAAAACTGCGGTTACCAATCCAACTGCTACTGCTTGCGTGGCAACTAAGAAGCGTTTATAAGTGATGTTAATAACATTCTGCCTAGAATTCTGTCGTTATAGATGCCAACCACTTACTGATTTCTACCATAGCCAATCAATTACAGGCTCTTAGGACCGATCTTAGTCCTCAGAGGAGCAAACGCATCTGTACCCTCTTTAGTTTTAATTGGCTGCAGGTATTCATATACATGCAGTAGCCACTTTTTAAAGAATGAGAATGACAAACGAGCACACACTGGATACTGTGGTCTATAGACATCTATGTTTATGCTAAATTAGGATTCAAAATGCAGACGCATTATCACTGCAGAGGACTAAGATGGATTGCCTCGTATCCAGTAAAAGGGACTGTAAGGTCGTTTGTCACTAACGTGGTGGAGCCACGCTGCTATATTGTAGTTGTAGCACGAATAAGTTGACTCAACCGCAGCATCCACTTACCATAAGGTGACTAAGTGCTCGTTTGCAGTAGCGTAGAGAACTGGAGACTATTTTTACTACTAACGAAGCATTCCATCTTAGTTCTCAGTGGTAATAACGCATCTGCATTTTGATTCTTAATCGAGGATGGATATAGATGTCTATGGGCCACATCATCCGTTTACCATCAAGTCCACTATGTAGGTATTCGCCTAATTCTATAAAAAAGCAATCTCTTTCTTAATCGTCTTATAGAGATATTAAAAATACCTCTATAAGACAAAAACGTCCTCTACTCTACCACAATTCCTAGGAATTTCTCCTGTAAGTTGAAGGCATTTTACAAATATAAATTGTACAAGAACAAACAGGCAGACCCGGAAGTTGTACTGTTTGTAGGCCATACCAATTCTTATTCCATGTAGAACAATAAGAAATGGGAATATGCGGCCCAAAGTGTAGCAACGATACGTTTTAAAGCCGTCAAATTCAAATTAACCATTTTTTAGACTTTATATTCAATATTTTTAATTAAAAAATGCTCTTAATTGACAATCCCGCACAATGAATTTAAATAACATGTTTCTTATTCCTAAGTTAACCCTATAACCAAGTTTCAAATTTTTGATGCTCACGTCCCATGTTAGGTAACTGATTAGGTATTATAATCATGTCGAATTTTATTCAGCTAAATCATTGCGTGAAATGTCTGTGAAAAACGGATAGACAGCCATCAAAGTGAGTCCATAAGAAATTTCTGCTAATTTTGGCTCGGAGGGCTAAAGAAAAGTTTTCTTTATTTATAACACTTTCTTAGATTCTACTTTATATGCCCTAAAAAGACTGTGTACATCTAAATTGTTAAAAATAAAGTTACATCCTATGTAGCGTCACACTGCCGAGCACAGGCCGCCCCTTATTTCTGAGAGGACTTAAAGGCAAGGAAGTGTACGCCCCGCTGCCCCAATACGTGTTGGCGAACTTCAAATATCTTCGAAATATTTTTTTCTTACTTCTGAGACATGCAGGTTTCATCAAGATGTTTTCCTTCACCGCCGAGCACGGCTCTCGCCCGGGGCTCTCTCCCGGGTGTCTCCACGATTTACTCCTTCGATCATCTAACTCCAGACAAAATCTGGATTCATCTGCGAATAAAACTTGACTCCAATCTTCATCATTCCAATTTTCATCATTGCGAGGAAAATTAACTGGAGCTACCTGATGGCATGTGGCAGGAATGGCGGCCTCTGATAGGCAAGCGTGAATTTAGTCCAGCTGATCACAATATTTTCCAGTAAGCACAAAAACTGTGTAGTTACGATAATTACATGAATAAAATTTCTGATTGGATTTCTGTCGTTACTGCAAAGTTCTATAGTTTATGAATAACGCCTGTTAGTATATTGTAGCCAAAATAATAAAAACATGATTTGCTGTAATGGTCTACTTACATTACAAACTCCCTTTACGATCTACGATTATAAACGACAGGAAAAATATAACGATAATGATAGTGAGGCATAATTGGGTTATCTGGCTGCTTAAAATGCATATCTTTATCAATATATATGTATATATATAACTGAAGTGTCTGTCCGTAATTTCAAAATATCTGGCTTCGATTGAGCTGTAAAATCGTGAAAACTAATATTAGATTTTTTAATATTATCCTATAAACTGTAGGACGTACAAAAAAAGTTGCCAAGAGAACTTCTTTAACCGAAGCATAGCCAGTGAAGTGAGGCGACCGTATCCACGAAAGGCTCATGTAGAGCCTTGTAGGACCTTTAATATTATTATTATTTTAATTACGCTTTTGACATTTTTATACAGTTGGATGGATTGCTTGATGTTGCTAATTTAATGATTTGATAATGATTAATTTTGGATATGTAAATTTTTTAAAACTAAAATTTCCAGGAATAAATAAATTTGTATGTCTCTATTATGGACTTAGTATCTAATACATAGTATTTAATAGTATGTCATTTAACATACATACTAAAAAGCAAATAACTAAATAAATAAATGAACAATTCGCACTTAACACGATAAACAAGGTATTCAAGGCAAACATTTATACAAAACCTAAATTTAAACTGTAGTTCAAAAATTGGCTATTCTCTTTACAGTACTTATAAAAGAACGCAATAATGATTTCTTATATTTACGCGAACACTACACATTGAAATAATACTAGTTTTTACGGATTTTGTCGCGTATA
>DWHP01005477.1:0-11910 GCA_018247895.1 Parnassius honrathi | reverse complement strand
ATAAATAAAGAAAAAAAAATATAATTCGAAGACAGGTGAAGTTCGCCAACACGCCTTGGGGCAGCGCGGCGGACACTTCCTTGCCCTAAAACCCTCTCAGAAGTGAGGGGAGGCCTGTACTCAGCAGTGGGACGTATATAGGCTGTAACTTTAAAATTTTTTATCCAATTTCAGACATATAAAAGAAAACTATTGAATATTAATGTTAAAATGTAATGATAAGATCATCGAATAAGTAGCAAGTACTAAATTTCTGGGTATAATGTTGGATCAAAATTGCGATTAGAAAACACATGTCGATTGCGTTTGTGACAAACTCGACATACTTGTCTATGCAATAAAAAAATTACGAGTAGTAGTAGAGTAAGTATTAACTGATGCTGTTCTATGTGAATATTTCAGATATACAAAAAAATGTGTGCGTGCAATCTATGGAGCATGGTATACGGATAACTGTAAGGTCTTGTTTAAAAAGTACAATATCTCTACATTAACATGCTTGCATATTAAAGAAGTATGTATAGTTGTAAAACAACATTCTGTACACTTTGAAAAGTACCCAACGACATTAAAGAGTTACCTTTAATTATGTTTAAAAAAAAAGTGATACAATGGTTAAAAGAATAATGTTTTTACGACTTAAATGAATTTTTGTGAAAAATAAATCTGACGTCAGCAATATTGATATATAAATAATAATTAATTGATTATGAATAACCTGAAAGTAGGTATAGACATTAACAATTTAGAACAATCATTACATAATGGGACATTTTAAAATCTATTACTTAAATGAAATTATAATATTGACACTAATTAATCTGGCTTGTAATAATCATAAATGTACGAAACTGAATTCCAAATTGTTGTTTATATTATAAAATATTTGCAACCCATATAAAGCGGTAGAATGTAAATGGGCCAGTAGACATAATTTAAGATCATACTTTATTGTACACATACACTCTGGCAAACAAATGCATTTGAATTTAAATTTGAATTTGGGATGTGTATTTAACAGGGATGAGAGAAATGATAAGGAAATAGAATGACGAGTGAACGCAGGAAATAGAGTGAATGGGGCTCTATATTCTATTGTGGAAAGTCAGAATGTGTTCAAAAGGCACTTACGGTAATTCATAATGCTGTGTTAGTCCCTATTTTAACGTATGGTAGTGAAGGAAGTTGGGTGTGACATTTGTAAAAAGACTATCAACGTCTAAAGATAACGACATAGATTTAGGAGGTTATAGGTTTAATCCAGATTTCTCCCGAAGGAGGAAGTTTAAGATATTGCAAGGAAATAAGCTAGTACACATATATATGGGACAACTGGACGGATAGAAACATGTTCTTTATGTATTTTAGGTAACCCATTTAAAGTGGATGCTTGAAAATTCATTGGAATAAGACTGCTCCGAGACAAGTTGTGATCGGGAAAACATATGATGACGATGATGAGTTATTTGATTTCAGGTTCATTCATACACGACTGTTGTATATATGCTTTAATATCCGAAGTGCGATTGGTCGCATGTTTTATCGCATGATGCGGTCACTCGCCTGTTAAGTGGGGAGCGGTTGCGTCAGCGAGTTGTATAAATAGCAGCTGTATTGACTCGGCGCTCGGAGCGTTGGCCGTTCCCCGGGCAGAACACCTTGCCCAGCGGGAGATCTCCCCTGCGCCCTCTTGTCACCAAGGGAGATCGCTTCCGATATGGCAGAAAGGTCCTCTAGGCCAAAGCCAGTCCCAGGTGGTGTTTAGTGGGTAGGCACTTAGGTTCCCGCATAACCACGGAGCCGGCTGCGTGATATGCTAAGAGCATTCACCACTTCCCTCCCTCGCTTCCCGGAGGGTAGTCCTTTACTTTGCTATTGCCAAAAAAAACATGCCGCTCACTTAGCGGTCAGCCACAGCAGCACCGCATACGTATCGTATTATCGTTGATAAAATGTCTTTCCTATCGTAGTGGTGCTGGGATTAGTGGTGACGGGGATAGTGTACGCAATTGAGGGAGGGCGGGATCGGCTCTTCAAACTAGGTAAGACACATAATTTTATTAGCGGATATGGGCGAAGTAATTCTCAACAAATTTAATATAATGGATTTCCGCTTGGCGCTACGAGAAGATGTGTCGTAATCCCCCGAACCCTTTCTTGATGCTCGCTATTGATGTTGTACTTTATTGTGTCCAGTCCAATACCTTGAAAACGTTACAGCCATGAAGAGTTTCGGTCATATTACGTCACGTTTGATAGGTTTCGTACTACGGCCAGGTACTCGAGCATGTATCGTAGCCCTATAGTACAAACTCTAGCATTTTGATCCACAGTGGACTTGGCGTCACTAATAGGTTTATAACAATGTTTTGATTTCGACGGAATCAAAGGATTTCTCATGGTTCACGTACGCAAGCAAAGTGGAAGACTCGGTCTATTTAATTTGAAGAAGAACGAGGAGTATCTTTGTGTTTTATGGTACTAAAGCCTTTTCAGAATTCGGTTTTAAATCGTAAAGTCAGCATGCGAGACGATTTGTAATGACTCCCAAAAATTGGATGTAAACACGATTCAGAAGAGAAATAGGTTTAAAGTTTTTCAGTAGAGTGTTATCGCCTTTTTTGAAGAACAAGAGCATCACACTTCTGCTCTACGCCTGCAGAGTAGTGCTACCATATGGTATAGGTAAACCTAAACTGTCCTAAAACGATTTTGAAAAAAAAATATAGGACTACTACTATACTACCACTCACTAAATCGTGGTATAATAAAATTCGGCATATCGTTGAAAAGGATATTGGCTTTAAGTACCAAGTAAAGAAATAAGGAGAGGACCCTGACGTGTTGCGATGCCTCATGCGAGATCATTAAGGTGGGAATCACAAGGATATCGTATCGACAGAGTACAGAGCTAAATTGGACTGCTGTATTATAGACTGATTTACCGTACCATCCCCAATGTAGGCGGTGGGTGCGGCTAACCATTTTACATTTGTTTGCGTACAAGCAATTCAGTCAATACAAATCCATTCCAAGTTAGAGAACAAGCTTGATTTAGCACCATGATTGGCGGTCGCAGTATCTGACAAATAAAAATCACACATCAACAAACTAACAAAATTACATTTAAACGATGATTTCAGTCACCGGTATGGATATGTTCGAGGCCACAATTTACGAAACGGTAATCCCGCCATCCTTCGGAGGTAAGACTTTGCAATTAAAACGTGTAAACAATGGATGTAAACAATAATTTATTTACAGTAAATTTTTATTTAAAATAAAACATATCTTTTATTTTTGTACTTTATTATGCTCATAATATTTACAAACAAGATAATAATATGTACTATGTCACTACACGACGTACAATTCCTTATAAAGAAGTTATACAACAGTCATGAATCTAAAATACTTAAGGAATTACTGATACACGTCGATAATAGATATATAAACTTGATTGTACTTTGTCATAAATATAATTTTAAGCAAATTTATATCGTTTTAAGTTTTTCTTTTTTATATAATATTAAAAATCATAAAAAATTGCGCGACTTAAACACTAAGCCCGTAGTATTCTACAGAATTTTTAAGATTTTGTTATTGTTAAATAACAGTACAGTACAGTAATTTGGGACTATTTTCATGATAAATATTACTTTGACATAGACTTCCATCCCGCCTTTATTTGATTTCAGGTTCATTCATACACAAACGTCAGTCAAGTCGTCGATCCTGCGACCTATATCAATACACCACATCACGTTGGATGCATCGGTCGTGGTGTGGTTGAAGTCGTAGTACATCGGTAAGCCTTACTACGATTTCTACTTACATACACTTCTACTGAACTATATTTTTTAATATGACATTAGTTTTTGATATGACGTTAACATGGCGGTGACGTGACGTTAATATAGCGGTGACGTGACTGAAGTGCGTGATGAACCTCAATGCAAGTTTATATAAACTTGTATAATCCGTTTTTAGACCTACATAATATTTAGTATTTGTTGGAACGGACGGATCGCTGGACGGACAAAGGCTTATTAAGGAAACTATGTTTATAATATATAAAATAATGCAAATTTAACTTTAGCCGGTTGTTTATTTATATATAACTATCTAACATAATTAATTGAAAGTGGGTTGGTCATTTTGCCAGGATATGGCACATTCAATAAATTAAAACCAAGCATCATCTTAAATCTAAAAGTAACAAAAATATTATTTGTAGGTATGGAAACAATTTAGATAGTTCTAGCTAAATTAATAAATTGAAACGCATACAAAGACGGAAAATCTATAGGCAGACCCTTTAGGATTAGAACAAGAAACACAAAGAGAATACTTTTAATCTTAGTTCAATTCAGTTATATCTTCCTGCAAGGAACATAGGTACATAAGCATATAACGCAAATGAAAAATGTTATTTGCTCAGTAGTCACTTATAAAATATATCTATTTTTGCACGTAATACGTATTGAAAAACGATCTATTTAATCTATAACTCTTCATGGGGGGTCGGTCTGTTGTCTGATACATAAAGTGAGTCTGGCGGCGCAGTGCCGGCATCAGAAGCCGCGACAGCGAGATAGCGCGCTCTTAAATGATGCGCTGAGGCTTTGGGTTGTCTCGATCGTGTAAAAATGCCCTTCTTATTTCCACTAACACGAATTATTGCTGAAAATTAAACGATAATGTTTTATTACAGTTATAAGTAATAGAGTAATAGAATCCACTACCCCAATACCCCGTGGATATCGTAAGAGACAAAGGAGAGAAATGAGGGAGGTGGGCAGCATGGCCCTGATATTAGATCAAAATAATAAAAACCAGAAGTTGCCCGTCCGCGTGCCAAGCGTGGTTATCATGGCAAATATTCCTCTCATGAAGCAATCTATGGGGAGCCCTATGTTTTTTTATAACAATATCCCGACACTAGGATTTCTTGCACCGTGGAGGCAGTTTAACAATGAATTTTTATTAGACTGCGTTGAATGAATAAGTAAATAACAGTGGTAGTTCGATGCTGCGATGGTTAAGCATTTGCTGTAAATTTCACAGTACTTAAGCCACCTGAACTAAAACCCACACGGCTTCACTGAAATTGACAATTAGAAATTGAAATGTTGATATTTACCGCGCGCTCGGCGGTGAAATAAAAATATCGTGAGGCTAGCAGTGTGTCTGAGGGTTTAAAATGTTTTAAAATCAGTCAATGAACACACTTGGTAGGGCCACGCTGCAGTTTTATTGTGGTTGTATAATGGGTCGACTCGATAATGGTAGAATCACGCTCCTACAGAATATCAGCGTAATTAAGCATCTTAATGCTACTGTTTTTAGTATGGTGAGTCACCAGTTAAGTGGAAACGAGGCATTCCATCTTAGTTCTCAAGAGTAACAATGCATCTGCATATTAATTCTTTATTGCATTCATTTATCATCAGGTGGACTGTGATCTCGTTTGTCACTATTATGCTATCATAAAAACATAGAAACAGCGGTATGTTTCCGGTTTTAATCCTTAGAAATAAGATAATGCATATTTGGAGCAGGGAAACTTACGTGGTACTTATACTTAATTTGTGTAAAAATTTTCAAATTTTTAATAAAATAAATGGCTGGTACATACTCTGTGCAGTATTAAAGTCGGCGAAGTTCCAAATGAATTCGCCCACGAAGAAGCCGGCCTGCCGTAGTTTGTCGAAAGCTTTAAAGTGCTCGGACATCAACGCCACCTGGAACTCCTCCGACCACACGTACTCCGGAGTCTAAAAGGTATATGAGATCCGTTTCAATGTAAATATAATTTGTAGTTAGGTTAAAGGCGTACTGATGATAGGGATGCCATCTCACTTAAAACAGATAAACAACAATCAGACACCAAAATTATAGATCACTACGGAAATCTAGAGTATATCAGTTTCATATCTTCTTTATGTTAGGTTGGAGAAAACGTTTCTTCAAATTTTATGTACAAATTGAAGGCATTTTTTCTGAAATTAATTACGTTTAAATATAATATATATGTTGCCATTTTGTTCGATAACTTGTTGCCATCTTGAATATAACAACGTAATTGAAATCTTGGGATTTTGATCAATAACATGCGACAAGTAGTTTTGATAGTCCTGTGTTGATGTTAAACTAATACTGGACAAAGAATTTCGAAGAGACGGAAACAGGTGAAAATCTGAGAGTGCAAGATCAGAAATATATGGTGGATGCATTAATATTTCCCAACCAAGCTATCTCATTTTTTGCTAAGTTACCAAATATGTGTATGGTCTGGCGTATAATGATGAAAGACTACTCCTTTTCTGTTGATCAATACCGGCCGTTTTTTCTCGATTTCTTGCTTGAGTATCATTAGTTGTTGTCAGTTGAGATCCGTATCGATGGTTATGTATAAAGCTAATAAAGCTTTAGCTAGCAAAGGTATAAAGCTCATAATAAACGATGCCCTTTTTATCCTACCGTACACATAGCATCACTTTATTGTGTGTTAATCCGAAAAAATTCAATCTTGATTACAATATGACAAATGTAAAAAAGGGGTCAAATTAAAAAACCTAACAAAAGCCGATGAAAAACCTGTGTATCGCCCGCCCGGACTGGCCGGACTCCGTGTAATTTGGGCGCACACGCAACCAAAGAGCCTGACTATGTCCGGCTTTTTTTTTTCTTTAAGCTAGCAAGATATGGTCTTTTAGGTAAGTTTTCCTAAAATTTACGTAAGTAAAGAACTTAAACATGGCTTACATGATGTGACAAGTGCTATCACCAGTCACCCTTATCCTTTAAAAAAAGACTCACCTGATGCAGCCCGGCGATAGTGTCAGCTCCGTACTCGGACATTAGAATAGGTTTGTTGAACTTTACATGCCACGCTGTGGCTTCGTCCACCACGTTGTTGGTGATGGTAGTCAAAGAGCCCGTTGCATGGTACCAGCCGTTGTAGCGGTTGAAGCTTATCACGTCAAGGTGTTGTGCCTATGACAGTTTGTATAATACGTTTAATTGCAGTTACACTATTTAAACATTTATAATAAATGACAACCGCATGAACTAGTAGTCAGATTAAAAAAATGGAGCTGTGCAATATGAATTGCGGTGTAATATATATATCACTAAGTAAATAATTCAACTAAACTTTCTACCAGTCTACCAGATGTTAGGTGAAATGACGATGACCCATAGACACTGACAATTAACTGCGTTGTCAGCCCTGAGACCTAAATTACTCGAAATTTGCCATACGAGACATATAAATAGTTAGGCCCAGGCCTCGTGTATGTCGTGGATCACCTGAATTTCACGTGTTTTTCTGGTCTGTGGTCAATCCGCTGCTGTCGACCGGAGTCACAATTTGTGTTGTCCGGTTAAGTTTCTTTTTAATGGTTGAGTGGATTTTCCTCACAGTATAAATACGCAAGCCACTTATAATTACTGAAAGAGATTTTCATCTATAAAGGAGATAACCTTCATAGGTGATTTTCTTAAACGTACATAAGTGGAATAATGAATCTAACCTGTAACCGTTGCTCGTTCTATTTCTATTCAAGAGTTCAAACCCTTTTTGAATTCATACAAAATGTCAGCGATGAACGAATGCGGTGACAATAGGTAAAAATTCTTTTTAGGGAACCGGTTCTCAAAATATCTAGGGTTAGTTTTTTGATCAATTTGTAATTTTATTTTACATGTGATTTCAACTTTTATTTTCGAATACTGTTTCTATTAAGACGTCATTCATTCAGCTAGTTAAAACAAATATAAACAATTTTTTTTAATATTTGTCGTACCTTATTTATTTCCTAATCATTTCTGAATGAAAAGGTTAGCAGATAAAAAACGTTCCCGAAAACTTTATTTTCGTTGGTTTTGATATTTTGATGCTTTTGGTTATTGTTCACCAGTTCCTTGCTAGTTTTACTTAATAAAGCAAAACAGCCAACTTCCCCATTTCTCTCTCTGGAAATTTATTTATATTTTATGTACACAATAGCTATGGTTAAAATTTGGTAACTTTAATACTTACGGCTTTGTCAGTGGTGTAAGTCTGGGAAATGGCGATGGTGATTGGTCTTGACAGATCCATCGATTTCACGTGTCGAACTATTTCACTGTAACATAACTAATTGTATTAGAAATTGAGGTATGATACTTATTTAAATTATTGTTTTCTAAAAGTGGAAACAAACACACAGATTCTAATAATAATATTATAAGAAGCGTGTTGGGTTGTGACATTGGCGGTGAGTGCAAAGGTATATTCTGTAGATGAATTTATGAGAAGCCTAGTAATATAATAAAATAATAAAAGGAAGGAGAATTAAAGCCCTTCTTCGGAACTTATTATATGTTAATTATTATATTCTTTTTAGTTCTAGTTAACGTAACGCAACTGGTTTCAGAGGGTACTCACTACTCATTTGCCAAAAGTTCCAGTTCAACCATAATTAATTATAGGGTTGTGATTTATTTGTATCGAAAAGATGAAACCATCATGCGTCCTGATGTTTGATACTGAAGAGAGGGTGGTGGATCAAGATCATTATTTAATCTTATCGGTTTTTATTTTTATATCAATAGTAAATTTTTGACACTTTAAGTGTAGTGACAGTTTAAGTGTACTAAGGAATGTCATAAGCTCGAGGTAACAACTAGAATGCGTTTAAATTGTTTAACAAGTTTTACATGCTAGGGCTGGATTTTTTTTCTAACAATTTATATCAATATACCTTTGAAGTATAAAATAAACTATTTAATAATCAAAATCGGCTCACAACCGACGAAGCTATAACTTAATATACAAATAAAAAAAGAAAAAAAATGCATTGCTCCTGCTTTTATAAGTCTAAAAAATAGACATTTTTTAAACAATAAAAGCGACAAACGAGCACACATTCAACCTGAAGGTTAGTGAATGCTTCGGCTCATAGACATCTACATCTATCCCCGACTGCGAATCAAAATGCAGATGCGTTGTCACCCGTGAGGACTAAAATGTAATGCCTCGTTTTTAGTAAAAAGGGTCTCTGGTTCTCTACACCAAACATACGGAACACAGTAGCATTAAGCTGCCACTTTACGCTGGATTCTGTTAGAGCGTGGTCCTTCCCCGGTTTAGTCGACCCATTCGTGCTATAACTATAATATAGCTATGGCATGGCTCAACTAAAAATATAAAAAGGCTGATACTAATGTACTAAATGTATATATCTTACCCAAAGTAAGCGTCGGCGAGACGGTTGGCGGACTTGGGTTCATTTGCGATGGACCACATTATTACAGACGGGTGATTCTTGTCCCGTCGAATCAGCTCCGTCAACGACTGCTTGTGCTTCACTAGCAGAGGCTTCGAGAATATACTGTAGAAAATATTTTGTTAATTTCACACCAGTTTAGTTAAGTTTATAATACTGAAACGATGAATGACACGACAGTGTCAAATAGAACACACACTGTTATGTTGTTTGCCGATTATTTGATGACACTGCCGGCCGTATAAGGAAGCTCAAAGTCGCTCAGCGAGCTATAGAGAGAGCTATGCTCTCAGTTTTTCTGGGTGATAAACTTAGGAATGAAGATATCCGCAGTAGAACCGGAGTAACTGACATAGCCCAACGGATTTGTAAAATGAAGAGCAACGGATTTGTAAAATGAAGAGGCAATGGGCCGGCTACATAGCGAAGAACCGATAACCGTTGGGGTAAAAGGTTCTCGAGTAACGGCAGGCGAAGTATAGGGCGTACCCTCACTATATAGAATGACGACCTGGTAAGAAATGCAGGAAGTCGATAGATGCAGGTGGCTTAGGACCGTGCTTTATGGCTTTCCTATGTTCAGCAGTGGACTTGGAAGGGCTGTAATGCTGATGATGATGATGATGTTGTTTGTCATGGTGAGTTCACTTGATGGTAAGTGGCTGCTGCAGACAATTGACACCTGCAACCAACTGTAAACAAAGGTGGTTACAGATGCGTTTTCACCTTTAAGGATTAAAATGGTAGCCGTCTGTAATTACACTGGTTTTCTATGCCCTTGAGACCGTAGTACAGTAGAGCAAGCACCACTATTTGGCGATAGAACTAAGTAATAGAGTGGTTCCTATCCAGACGGATCCCGGGCAGAAAAGTATATCTACCACATAAAACACTTGTTGTGACAGATTCGTCCCTGAATCTCTTCTTAAGCCATTGTTTGGAATGGCCCACAGTCTACAATTTTTTACTAAATTTATACGAAGCGACCTGAGCCCGGTGTTGACACTACCACTGGAGTCGAGATTGTTGGTACGTTGGGGTAGACCCCAACGCAACGTGGAATAATAAAATTCTTTGGTGCTAACCACATTTGCACAGAAGTTTGTGATAGTAAGTTTTATGGACACCCCTGAAAATATTTTCCATTCCACAAATAAAAAAGAGACACATTTTTTTTAACACGTCAATTTATTTTTATACAAATTACGTCTCTTTGTAATAATAGTTAAGTATTACGGCTATTCTGTTCAAATGAAACATTATTAAGCCGTGTACCACGTACCAAGATTCGCAGATTGGTCACTTAAAATTTAAACATTAATTTTGAGACTTGTGAATAAACGCTGTCACTATATTATGTAGTATCTCGCGCTTGACAGTTTCTACCGTAGGAAAAAAACAACAAATAAAAGCTGACGTTGCCAGCCATCTTGAAAATGCGGTTGTAACAATATATGCGAACATTATATTAATATATGAGAAATATTAAATTAATTAGTTATTGCTTGCCCGTGCATAGTTCAGCTGCGCTAAGAAATAATCAGTAAGGTGACAGGAGAGTGCTGAAACATTATTTCCTAGAAATGTTTCTGTTATCTAATTGATATTTCTGGTGTATAGCAACAGCTGCCGTATGCATGATACTTGTGAACGCGTGTTGCTTCTATAGGAGTGTAACAATCGGCAAGTACAGAAAATATTGCGGCATATACTTACTCTGTATCAACTCCAGGGCACTCGTCAATGATCATAATGCCCTGTTCGTCAGCTAGCTGGTAGATCTCTTCCGCGTATGGATAATGCGAGGTGCGGAACGCATTGGCGCCAACCCAACGAATCAGGTTGAAGTTTTTCACCCAGAGTACTGGATCCCAACCTTTACCTCGCAACTGTCGAAAAAGAGTAATAGTATGTTAACGTGTTTAATGTATAAATCTGGTCTATTCAATCTAGGTAGGCAAAGGCTGAATTTTCAATATAAAAGTACCTAAGTAACTGTTTTTGGATTAAGCCCTCATGGAGATAATACAATAATCTACGATAATCAGTGATAATACTAACTACAAAAATAATATTAAACATATTAAATTTTATTAATTTCGTATGTCAGCACTTGGTCTACTAATGGTCGGAATCTGTCTTTGGTCGGAATTGAGTTTAAGATGAGATGTATGTATGTATGTAGATGTATGTGATGTTATAAACAACTGGTATAGGGTACTGATCTTCAAATAGGTTTGATCACAAGCGGAGCCAATAATTTCCCAAAAAAGAATGTACCTAATTTAAATTTAAATTCTAAACGTGTGTGTGTACCATAGAATACTATAATAGACAATGACTTGAGAATGAGAATGGCTGTTAACCCTATTTTGTACGAGGTAAGGCGTCGCCGGGAGCACACATACAAGCAATTACGTCGTATTATCAGTCAATCACTACAACAAACCCAATTCGCTGTGTTGACAAACGGATTTTAATACTTATTTATTTGTAAATAGCATGCAATTTGGCGTGTTCTAAATAATTTGCATGGGAAATTTGGAAACGATTGTAATGTCAAAACACATCTCGTGTTGACATTTATACGTGTGAATTGACGTGTTAGTGGCATTTTAGTGGCTACACGGGCTCC
>DWHP01005476.1:0-11910 GCA_018247895.1 Parnassius honrathi | reverse complement strand
CTCACAACCCTTTCAATCAACACTTTCGCATACAATTTACCGACGACGCTAAGAAGGCTTATCCCACGGTAATTTGTGCAGTCCTGCCGTGACCCTTTTCCCTTATACAATGGCACGATTACGGCTTTGCACCAGTCTCTCGGCACTTGCCCATTTCGCCAGCACAGATTGAAAAGGCGGTACAGCTGACTAGCCACCAGGCCCTGTCCAGCCCTTAGCATCTCGACGGTAATCCTGTCATACCCTGCAGCCTTACCTAATCTCATCCTTTTCAACGCTTTCACTATTTCATCCATGCTTATCTCATTTTCATCAACATTTATATTCGTTTCCGTGGAAGGTGGCAGATGCTGTACCTGCACTTCCTCTCTTTCAGACAAACTTTCAAAATACTCTTTCCATCTCTTTAACACACATTCTTCTCCTTTTATAATGCTCCCATCTTGACTCCTGATTGTACTCAGCTCCGATGTAGAAGTTTTTCCTCTGGCTGTTTTGATGGTTTTCCAGAAAAACTTAATGTTTGACTGAAAATCTTCAGTGAGCCTCCTATCGAAATCATCTTTCCGTTCTTCTTTCTTTCTAGACACAATTTCTTTCGCTGCTGTTTTCAATCTTTTATACTTCGTTCTTGCTTTTATATGGCAGTGCATCTACGTTTTAATTCGTAATTGAGGATAAATATGGATGGTACTACGTGGTACTGGTGGACTGTGTGCTCGTTTGTCATCCTATCTTGTTGACGAGTTAAAGCTACTAGAACAATCGATCGACTTCGATCAATGACATCGATCAATTGTTATGGCAACATCCTTAAGGAAAAACAATATTCCATACAATTATCTTCATGTGTTTGAAAACTGAGAGCAAAGAATACTACTAGAATTACCTTTTTTCTACGTTCTGTAGTTGAAGGAAGAGACGAAAGAAAACTAACTATCTTTACGGTTATCTCACGTGAGGGTGCCTCGTTTAGAGTTCCGCGGCAAAACGCATGCCGTATTATCGACAGGGAAGTCTTTCCTACTGTAGTGGTGCTGGCAGCGCGGCGCTGAGCGCCTGGTACCATTTTATTTTATTACCACGATCTTAGCCAATAATTCCTAACATCTTTAATAGTTTGAAATTAATCAATAAAGACAGACAATACCTCGAGCACAGGCACAGAGTACCCAGCCTCTCAATATTCTATTAGATACTTTACTTTACGGTTTGCTTCATTCGTAATGCGTACAGAAAAAAAGCAAAATAATCTGCTGGCGTCTGTCTTTCCGTCCGATTAAAATCTGGGCATGAAGGCAAATGTGAATAAGTTTTGTTGCGTTCAGAAATAGCAATTTATGATCTCGGGCTTCGTTACCGTTTACCACCAGGTTGAAAGTAGCCAAGCACCGGTTTATGTATATAAATTAAATGGAAATATCTGTCGGTAACATTGATATAACTGGCTTCTATTAAGCTCTGGGGGTTATTTGCATGCTATGAAGATATAAACAACTATCTATAAAATATTTGTCTGTCTATCTGTCCGTTTGTGTCTGTCTGCGCAAACCTTCCTAACAGCGGAACTGATTGTAATGAAAATTTACGCTATTCGTAGATAGCAATACCGGGACGGGTCTAGGCTATAATTTATTATAAAAAACTTAAAAATTAAAAAAAAATATATAAACTATGGGTCTTAAACCTTAAATACGCTACGTTAATAGATCCTATCCAGACGAATACGAACTATATAATATAAGAAATTGTAAAATTCTGAACACTACAATACCTAGCTATGCAACAGTAGTACGTATTTAAAAAATGTATAACATCTGTTTCTATTTTAAATAACATAATGCTAATAAATTAAAAGTTTAAATACAGTTCATAAATTTTAAATTTATTAAGATGAAACGTTTATACTACAGAAACGATGTTTGCGCATCATATACCGTAAAACGAATAGAGGCAGCCTGAGGAATTTATTTAAAGAAAAACGTTTTTCAACTTTAACTGGAATATATATCTTACAGTTGTGCCTATTTATTAGACATAATTGCGATTTATTCGAAACGGCAAAATTTATGCAGTTGCTACGAAAACAATTTTTATCTACCTCAAATTAAAAATAAATTGTTTGACAAAAGTGCGTACATAACTGCGGTGCGTAAGTGCGGCAATTAAAGTATTTAATCACATACCTACTCAATAGTATTAAAACAATAAAAGGGCCCAAATTCGAACATAATCTAAGAAATTGGTTGGTGGAACATACGTTTTATACGCTAAACGAATTCTATAATTTTAAAATTGCTTGTAGATATTATAATACTATATCTACAAGCATTTTTTTTAATATTTTATCTTAGAAGTTAATTGTAAATCTATCATCTGTCAAATGTAAATTGCAAAAATACAATCTGTTAAATGTAAATAGTATATATATTATATTAAATGTAAATAGTATTATATTTAAAATGAAAATAGTAAATCTATTGCACGTCTGATGAGGCAAGTGTTGATACCTTTAATAATATGTCATCTTTAACTTGTACACAGTAATGCAATAAATGAATTAGTGTAATAAGTAAGGTGAGGGAGGCCGATAGGTTCGATAACTTGTGGGCCAGAGTAGATGGTTCAGCAACGTTAATGTTACTGATCAAAGAGAGAAGTCGGCAGCGAAGGAAGAAGAGCCTTTATGGATGGGCTTCGGTTTTGAAGCTTGTTGACAAGTGCCGACGGTTTCGCCCAAGGTTGGGTTTTGGCGTGGGAGGCGTGGTATGCGTTGCACCCTGCTTGGAGCCCTCGGTGGGTGTGGGAGCTTGGTGTTAATCTGAGTGCAGATGAGGATAACGAGGATGGTGCGGGTTTTGAAGTAGTGCTGAGAGCGTGACATGCTAGCTTGGTCCGCACGTCTGGGATGACTTTTAACTCCACGTTGTCTTCTCCGCGTTTTCTTCTCGGCGCTTTGGAACACCCGCGATATTTCGCTGCGTGTCCCTGTTTGCGGCAATAAATACAGCTCAAAGGCTCTACCGTCTCGGGCATGCGGGTTGACAAACATGCGAATGACCTGACCGACGTTTTGCACCTTTGGGCAGTAAATCTTTTTTTTAACTTTTGGTTATATATGTTATATATGGTTATTGGAAAGATTATTCCAATTGGGCTTATCCTGTATGATGATGGGTGGCGGCGGCTTTTCCCTACGTTCAGCAGGGACCCTTTTACTGCCGGCTTAGCCGCGAGTTTAGGCGGTTGAGCGTGCGCCGCGACGGCTGACTTTTTATCTAGAGTGGCGGTGTGGGACGAGTTAGTCTCAACTAACATTTTGGGGGCAACGCGTTTGTGCTTTTTGCCCTGATCTTGCACGCGGGTTCACTTGGACAAGGCACGTGTTTCGGTTTCCATGTCGGAGCTTGAGGCGGCATGTGAGGAGACCGGAGAGGGGCCGCGTAGCCTCGGACGCGAGACGCACAATACGGTGTGAAAACACAAGCCCAAATGTCGGAGCAGCCTCGACTGAAGAAGTCGGCGAGTTCGTCGATCATACTCTACGTCATCTTGTAAACTATGCTAAGCACAAATGTGCACCAAGCTCCCCACCATAAGGTGAGGGAGGTTGTCGGTGTGGTTTGTGGTGTGATGTGATGGTGAGTACCTACAACGAACACCTATAAACCGAACACGTTGGTACGCTAGGGTGTGTACCTAGCTGTTGCCTAATGTAAGGAGGAGAGTTACGTACAAAACACTCTTTACACCACAATAAGCATCTAATAATCTTCACAGCGCGAATGCGGTCTCCCGGGACAGCATGCTTCGCGCACCACTGTGTGGGCATCAATACAGTCACCAAAGACAGAGCACCAAGTAATACAATGTATGTCAGGTGAGACGTAATAACTAAATAATACGTGCGCATAAGCAAAGAGAGTGAAGTCCGCAAGTAAAATTGAATAATATTTTAGATGATTTTTAAAAAGGTGGTTCAAATTTCTCTAATTTTTGTCTGTTTATAACACGATATATTTGCCATTAAGAGTGGCAAAATAGGATATATATATATATATATATGTATACACGGCTATATATGTGCTATCTTATAATGTTATATCGTAATCTGCTTATGAAATTTTTTACATATAATATGTATGTATGAAAATTTCAGAATTTCCCAGCCTAAAAAATGAGTTATAACATACAGTTTTAGTTTTTTTTTCTTTGTTTTTCCAGTTAGTATACCTTTGTCAAATTCTCACCACTCCATGAGTTGACTGGTAGAAAATGACTTTGGGCATTAAGTTTGCCCTTAGCTTCTTTTTCTTAGGGAATACAGTTAAGATTTTGAAATAAATATATTCTGAAGTGGGGACTTTTTTTCTCTCTTCTACACACTGTTAGCTACTTACTTAACCTATTACAATAAACTCTTCATTTCATATCTATGTTCTCTTTTAAATAATACATTTAATGATATTAAAAGTACGGTAACTCGGGAAACGAGTATAAAATTTGCAAGTCTTAATGCGTTCTCTGTCAACAATGGACACTAGCCTTTTTCACAACGTAATCGCGACAGTCAAATTGTATTAGAGTCTCTCTCGCAACGCGTATTAGACCGATATGATCAAATTGCATCACTAAGTTAGCCAACATAACGTCAAGCATTCTCGCATCACTAGACGCGTGGCGTCAGGTTTAGAACACGCTACAGTAACGTGGCAAATCAAATCTTATAACGTAAACGCTTATTGCACGGCTAAAGATAAAATTATAGAACTTACATTTTGTTTTCCACATAAGTAGTGTAGATGTGAAAAACGTAATGTTGTTTCTAAATGTTTTCATAGTAATTGTGTAAAATATTATCTGTATAATAAATTGTGCTTTTAAAAAAAAGTCCCGCTGAGATTCTTGCTCGTTCTTCTCAGGACAGAGATTTTTTCCCGAACGAGTGCTAAATATAAAAATTGGCTTTCAATAACATTACACGTATTATATTGAATATATTTATATTGAAAATAAATGATTTTATTTTAGTATATTCAAAGGTGTACAATATTAATTGTTAAATAATTTATTAGCTATTTCATACAGATTTAATAGAACTAAATTTTCATACGTCGTAGGGCTACGTTACAGCTATATTCTGGTTGTAGTACGACCGGGTCGTCTCGACCGGGAACGGACGTTAGTGCAATGTGAGTAAAAAAGGAGTTCGTATGAATTGAACGATTCAAAAGCCTAGCAATAGAGCCTTTATTTAACCTGGTAACCTGTTGTTGTAAAATAAATAACAGCAGATGAACTAAGATATAACATAAAAACCTGGCGACAGAGCGAGTAACAACAAAAGAAAGGCACCTATGTGATAATAACTCGAGACGGTCGCTTCCGAACAATGAAAGGATGTGTCTAATTCTTAGACACGTGGTAAATCTTCCCACTCACGTGCTGATCACTTTGGGCAATACAGTGGCTGCGGCACGAATAGATCGCATAAACTTTTTTTTTTAATTCGTAACGGTCTTTCACAAATCCCAAGTTCACCACTAAGCACAGGCCTCACTAAGTGTTGCCACAATCTTTTTATAGTATAAGTGCGACAAACTAACACACAATCCACCTGATGGTAAGCAGATGCTGTGTGGATATCTACATTCATCCTCGGTTAAGAATCAAAATGCAAATGCGTTGTCACCCCTGAGGACTAAGATGGAATGCCTCGTTTCCAGCAAGAAGGGTATCCGGTACTCTACACTTGCCATGTTAAACACAGCAGTATGTCATTTAACATAATTCAAATTAGATGTGATAAAATCCGTAAAAGTAGTTTTAATCAATGTGTAGTGTTCGCGTATATATAAGAAATTATTACAGCAGTAAGTATCTAATCCTTATTTTAAGTAAGTGCCCCACATCATATTCTATTAGTGTTAGTATTAACTTTTGCTTTAACAAATTTATCTACTGGATGAATGTAATAATACAACTCCATATCCTAAGATGCAAACCTGGTTTAGGACGGCAACAATTTTTTTTAATATTGCTTTATAGACAGCAAAATAAATAAATAAATATACTCTACTCATAAGTAGGAGAGTGGTTCTGCCTGAGAAATAAGAAAAATAATATTTCGAAAACATTTCAAGTTCGCCAACACGCGTTGGGGCAGCGCGGCCGACATTTGCTTGCCCTGAAACCCTCAGAAATGAGAGGAGGTCTGTGCCCAGCGGAAGTTTCTTTAACAAGGTGTACGCTATTACAACCTACCAGAAAGGGTGACTCCATTATCAACTTTAAATATTTTATAAAGCAAAACCAAAAGGGTTATCATAACATAAATGAAGTGTTTATATTCACTTTAAATGACATTAAATCGGCACTTGAAATTGCAATTAACTATATCATCGAACTCTGGTTGCTCATGTACTGTGAAACTTACAGAGCTACAATGGCACGGAAAAGTTTCTATAAAATAATAACAAAATAATTTTTTTTTAACCTTGAGTTAAAGTTGCAGTCTATGTACGTCCCACTGAGCAAAGGCCTCGTGTCGGAAGAATTGAACCAATATGTTTACACATGACTACAAAATTCACTCCCTGTTTCTCTGGTTTCATATATTAATAAGGTACTCATTGTATTATTTTTTTTATTCTGACATACTGAAACAATCGAACATGTATGTCCCGGACGAGAGACGGCAAAGGCTAAAACAGCTACCTATACTGCACCGAAATACAATCCTAATGCGTCAGGCGTCCCTGACGCTTGTTCTCTGCAATCTTAACCTCATAGCCGGAGAAAGAGACTTGTTATCTCCAGAGTGAGTTCACAAAGAACATAATTTGTTATGTACATAATTTGAAAAGATAAATGCGTATAATATAGCATAGTTATACTATCGTATTGGGATAACCTGTAAAGACAGTTGTGTTTTAATTTTTTTTAATTCTCATACATGTAGGTCCCTTCACAGTTTTCCTTCACTAATGAACACGTGGTAAATTACCACTTAAAATTGCAAAATGAATAATTTCTTATTTAAATAGGTTGTATTATCCTAATCTTCGTCACGACGTTTAAACGATGTTACACCGTCATTTGTCGGAAGCTATGACATTTTTTTAATGTAACGGGGACAAACGGACATGCGGGTAAAAAGAGTAGGATCTTTTCTTGAAAGTCCTTAAGTCGTATCGGTTCGATAAAATCGCTGATGATAGTCCATTCTACAAAGAAGTTTTCTACAAGGAAGGAAGCGGTCATCATCCAGGTTCCACTGACAGTCATTTGCCTCGTTTTCCGGCACACTCATCTTCTTTCTTCAATAAATCGTTCTCGGTTACAGCTGTACGCTTGTGGAATTTCTTTTCTTTGTATATTCAACGTGCTAAGACCCTGTTTTCCTTCAAAAATCTACTCAAAGCTTATTACTTGGAACTCGAATATTTGCTAGCATAATTCCCATCGTTAAGTGTATTTATCATACCTATCCTCAACTGACACCATCTTGTATTTTTACGTATTTTTTTCCCTTTACTTAATTGTCCTTTTACCTAATTTGTGTTTAACTTCACTATTCGCAATTCATTGTAACTTTGTAATCCTATATATTTATATGGGATTACAAAGTTATTTATGCAGTTAGTGTATCTAGAAAACTGGACCGAAATTATAAAATATTTTAGTCTTTTCTTGATTTATACACTAAACACTAATTGTGTTCTAAGTTTGAAGCTTTAATGTCTGCTAGAAGTGCCTTAGAGTTTTGATGATCGATCAGTCAGTGAGTGACAAAATTAAGAAATTTTGACTAATTATAATTCCTAAACTACTTGTTCAAATTAAACGAAACTTGAAATATACCGTGTCTATACAATGCCTGCGTGGTTTCTGAAAACTCTGGTTTCTAATTCCATCCAAAACGAAGTTAAAGGGGGTCGAAAATTACCTGATTACTTTGAGAAAAGTATGATACGGCCGTGCCGCTTTTTTGCTCGACTTGGCGATACAGATAAAGAAAGTGTTGTGCGTGTAGCGCGGAGCGTTTGGCATACATGTCATACACAATACATATTACACATGCTGTTGTGTATACAATAGGCTAGGTGGCGCGTTTGAAATAGAACGGTGAGTGTATGTCATGACGTCATTCAGACCTTACCCTTCGTGTCCTACGCGGCCACGCGCCGCTAAGCTCAAAATTCTCCAATCAAACTAAGTCAGTGTAGAGCGTTTAGTGGAGCTCTTGGCTAAGCGACGCGTTTGCAAGAGAACAGTGAGTGCTTGTCATGACTTCACTCAAACCTTAGCCTTCGTGTCCTAAACGGCCCCGCGCCGCCGTGCTCAAGATTCGCCGCTCAAACAGACTCTAGTTAAATCCTCTATTATGACACCCATGGGGTGACAGCAGATGATGGTTTCTCTTATGTCACAACCACACAGTTAGGAAGTACTAGCAACAGATTATTTATTGCTAGAAAAAAGGAATATCGATAAAGTAAAACGCTAAGTATAAAGTGATTCTATTTTTGTTTTGAATGCGGAAACTTGATTGGGACTACAATTTATCGTCTTCTCTAGCAGTACTACGATGTTACTTTGCGAAAATCTATATAGTGCAACCGAGTTACAGAATTCCAATTTGCTTCCTCGAACAAGGTGCTTGTTGTATCAGCAAAGAAACTTTCCTGCGGTGCTCTTTTTAAAGGATAAAAGTCAAATAAAATCTGCAGTTTGAGCATTTACTTGAATTGCATTGGTAGAAAAGCAAATTTAAAATTACCTTATAAAACAACAGTTATTAGGAATTTAAGTAGAAACTCCCGTTTTTGAATTAAATAAAATCGCAGAATATAACTGTCATTACTGTTCATCGTAGGTCTTCTGTTGAACTTTTAAGCCTTCCAACCAGATTGCCACTTCTAACAAGATCGTCATATTTAATGGAGGAACCGTCTAACGGCTATTACCGGCATGTGGCTGCTATTCGAAAACCTTTCTTGCCAATCGGTTGAGGGTTCTTCTCCTTCAAAACTAGCCCGTAAACCCACTACAGGACATAGATTCTTTCGTGGTAGATTTTTTTTTATCTTAGGTGGATTGACGATTGCAATATCAGACGGTCTGAGTATTCTTAACTGACGTATACAGAATGTTTATACCGCCATCAATCGACAACCAGAAGATTTTTCTTGTAATTCGTTGGCCATATTTGCCTCGTACATATAGATGCCTCTCATTAATCTTATATATCGATGTCTTCAAGTCAGGCAAGGTCTGCAATACAATAATTTATGACTTCAACCTCTGTGGTTGATTATCCAACTGCTGCACACGCTACTAATGCTGAAGTAACATTGCTACTGTAGGTCGAAATAACAAGCGATGTTAGGTAAATTTCTTTCGGATTAAGCGCCACCAATAAGGTTCACAGCTACAGAGAAAAAAATACTAAGTGTCTTAATACAATGATGACATTTATTTTTCAAAGAAACTGACCCTGGGTTTTAAACGCGTGGTTTTAGAAAAATAACAATCCAAGCAAAATGTGATAAATACATCTTTGCGTACGTTTAAATTACAAATATCTTTGTACATATTTCTTTTTCTAATTCTCTAGCACAAACAGATTAACGTTAAGCAAGAAAATGTTCTTAAAACCCGAATAACGTATACGCTTGCGATAGAGAAATTATGTTAAGGAACCTAATTTACAAACCGCTTAAGGCCGGCCACACATACATAGGTACGAAATTCCGTTTTGAGATTTCCTTTAACAATTCCGAAACAGAACGAACGGATCGGCCACACACATACGGAAAATTTTTTGTCCGCAAAATTTCTAACGGAAAAATATTGTAGGTGTGTCCTCCGGATTCGGAATTCCTAAACAGAATCCCAAAACAGAATTCCGTTTGTATGTGGCGGCCCTAACGTTGTTACTAGGGCCAAACGATGTACAAAAAAGACGATTACAACGATTTATAAAAAGATAGCTTAAGAGCAATAACCATCTATCTGATCGTAATATTTATTAAGTCTTGACGTTTACAGCTCTTGCCAGTTGAAAGTTAAAATCGCGAAGCCCGGCCAAAAGATGAAAGCGCTTACTCGGCGTCGTCTTGATTTATTGGCCTCCCTTTTCGTTGGCTCGAACTACCTTGGAACATTTTGCTTTAACAATTTCTCGTTATGAAAATTGAAAAGAACTAGTTACCTACAAAAACGTTAGTAATGTTAAATATTTTGTAATTTGTCGATCTTTTTTATTTATTTCATGCTCACAGATATATGTATATATAATCATATAGATATAGAGTTATTCGGTCGACATATTAATAACTCGGCTTAGTTTAGGTGTTCCCTAAGTGTGCGCCAAAGATTGTTTACCATTCTCCGGAAACCAAACTTAGGTATTTGCGGTTACAAAATAATTCACTCATTCGCCGATAGATACTTGTGCTCGGAAATAGGTCCAAAATGAATATGCAACTTTAAGTCAAAAGCTCTAAGAATTCTTATCCCCTTTGCAACACCTTATCAAATTAATAATGTAGATGTTAATTTTTGTGCCTCTCTACCCTAGTATCATTATTACTATTATTGTACCCTACTTCGACTGGCTAGGGCGCCAAGATAAAATACTAAACCTGTAAAGTGCGTTGCGAGCTGAAAAAGTTTGGGAACCCCTGGCCCAGTCTGATGTGAATTTTAATCACAATTTTTTCACAATATGCAGATGTATCACAGCTCAACTCATCGGATAGTAAAAGTTCGTCTAAGCGCGTATAAAACGTGAGATTCATATCGCCTTCGGTTTATTTCGGCACGTTTAACATCGTTTCAATTAATAGATTCATGCACTATTAAATGTCAGTGTAATTTAATTCACAGAATCATATCACTTTTAGGTATCAAAATCCATTTGAAATTTTAAAACGAAGTTACGGGAGCATCAGTTTGTCGATGATCAAGTTTCCGCGAAAACTCTCTAGTCCGTTAAAAATTTGTAGTATCGCCTACGACCGAATTTGGTGCAATTGTGTGGAAACGACACTATTTCTATGCATAACTTTTTTGTAATATTATACCGTGCGAGAAAGACAAAGGGATCTTAACTCACACAACCACGATCGTGATGAAAATCCTTTCATTCAATTGCTTATGGTGTTTTTTATGGATAAATGTTCACTTTCTTTTACCTGCATATACACAAGATTTTCTTATTGTGCATATTTATGTTTCATGTTTATATAAGTATGTTATGTTTCATGATACTATGGTTTCATTCCACTCCTTTTATGTTAAAAAATTAAAAAAACGGTCTTCTATTTTCGATCTTCACATATTAGTATTATTGTTTTTTTTCCAAATGAAATACCTATAACCGCGAAGCGAAATAGAGTATTTTTTACATTTTATGCGTTTTACGTAGCAGTATTTTATAAGGCGATGCTTTCCTGTTTACTAGATAATTTTAATCGATATTCAATAAATGAAACACGAGAGGAATAGAAATATAAAGTAAATAAGGAATTTTTTAAAAGGATAATAAAATCTAAATAGGATAATAAAATTAAATAAAATTGAACTGAGACAAAAATATTGACTTGTAGCAAAAAGTAAAAGCTAACTCTAATGAACTAAAAATAATAAAGTAATTTCTGCGTAAAAGATTTTTGTATTTTTCGTTTATTAAAAAAATCCAATTTTTCGGATAAAATATAGCCTAGATTCCTGGCATTGTGTTCGTAATGTTTCACCATAATGGGTTAAGCCCTTTATGGTGAAACATTACATCATAACTATCTGGTATAGTTGTAGCACGAATAGGTCGGCTCGACCGGGGAAGGACCACGCTCTCACAGAATACCGGCGTAAAATAGTAGCTTAATGCTGCTGTGTTTCGTA
>DWHP01005475.1:0-11911 GCA_018247895.1 Parnassius honrathi | reverse complement strand
GTTATTGGTTGAATTAGTGCAACAATGTTTTGCGGCATGAATACGAGTATGTGAGAGCTTTCATACAGAGAGACTACTATGAAGAAGAATAATAACTGACAAATGACATTCCCGTTCGTTTTCGTATTTACAAACCGTAGATAAATATTATGTCATTCGTAATTCAAAATTGAACAGCAATATACGCACTAGATAGGACGACAATAACGAGCCTAATTCGAAGAATATAGTAAAAAATCTCTCTTCTTATTCATTTTTTATTACGTTCTCAAAGCACAAGTAAAGGAAAAGTTCTTAAAATCATATAAATTATACATAGTTTAAAAAACTAAGGAAACACGCTGTAGATCAAATTGTTTTATTTTATCCTGGTTATCGTAATCAGGATAAAGGATATACAGGAGAACGCCAGCTCGAATATGCGTGTAAATTACATATTTAATAATTTTTTTCTTCAATATAAAATATAAGTTAATGAAATCGAAGCGACTTAAAATAAAAGCACTGAATATGCTCTAAATTTCAGATACCTAAAGAAGGCTACGATTTGCAAAGTGTTCTCGTCTTCATCTTCTTCCGCTGCAATCTAAACGCTATATAGCTGACCTGGTCTTACTAAGTAATATTGCTTGAGATCGTATAGACTGTCCTGCCTTATTGAAACGATTACATATCTCAGAATCCTCTCGTTCACTCCGTTATAACAAACCCTTACTTGGATCTTTATGTGGATGTAATTACAGGCGAAACTCATTCCTTATAAGAACATGTAGTAATGTGTGTAAATTAATAATACTCATATATACATCAACGTGCAGCTAATATTACATAGTATACATATTGTATGTATTTACCCAAACCGATTACCCATTTGTGAAACTTTTGTTAAGCTAACTTTGTGACTACCATACAGTGTTAATTAATAGCTGTTGGTTCTCCAGTTATAAATAAATAAATATCAAAGATCAAATGCAGCATTTTATATAATACGTACTCTCCAACTTTGAGTATGCGCAAATCTTTCATATATCAAACAGTGGACTCAAAACAGTGATATTTCTCTGAACGGCACGTGATATGACATATCTGTTATATATTACGTGTGTTTTTTTATCAGAATGAGGGCAAACGAGCATGCGGCTTACCTGATGGGAAGTAATTTTCAGTACATATAAAGGTACTTGACTCCCGCCACCCATGAACAACTGTGACGCCCAGGGAATTGCAGATGCGTTGCCAATCTCTAAAAAAAGAGGCAATTTTCTCAAAGGTCTCTAAGTCGTACCGGTCCAGAAAAATCGACTACGATTCCACAAGAAAGTTGTGCGACGAAGAAAACTTCTTTCTTTTAAATCGGACAGTGGTGTACCGCCAATCATTCGGATGGTACGAGTATACTGCTGATATCGCGAGTTTTGTCGCGATGTGCGATGATGAAATGTAATTTTGGTTCTGTTATGTAATTTCTCCAGTCTATTTAAAGTTAAAGTATAAATTTGTACTAAGCACTTTTTCTTGTATCTTATTTATATTATATAAAAGTTATGAAACACGTACAAGAGCTTATTAAAATCACAAAGATGATAAAGTTTCACCATGTGAATTGTGGTTCTCTAGCCAAAGATGTTCTGCAGCTATATTATGGTTGTAGCACGAATGGGTCGGCTCGATCGGGATACGGCCATGCTCTTACAGAATACCAGCATAAAATAGCAGCTTAATGTTGCTATGTTTCGTATGGTGAGTTTAGAGAACCGGAAACCCTTAAACGAGACATTACATCTTAGACTCTTGGGGCATGGATCTGTATTCAAATGTCAGTGAACAACACCATCCACTTACTATGAGGTGAACTATGTGCTTGTTTGCCAACCATATTATATAAAAAAATATTAAAACTTCTATTTAACATAATCCTGACACACATTTCCCGTCCATATACTTACGTATACGTACTCGTCTGTTAAAGGTATTTCGAATTTGACCCATTCTCAATATACCGACAAGTTAGTCGATAGATTTTCGTCTAGGGCGTCCCGTGCCGACTTTGCTATACACTTTTGTAACATAAATTGCTTTGTTACTCTTTTCTCATTCAATCTTTCTACATAATCCGTAGTCTCCATAGGTACCTACTCATCTAGATGACAGGCGTGAGAGTTTAGGTATATATATGTATGTAATAAAATTTACACAAAAAAAATCAATAACCAACACTGTGTCGTTAGTAGAATGAACGAAGCAAAGCCATAATATTCGGTATATTTCATCTTTCGTTTTATATTTATCAAGTAATTATATCTGTTTGGTGATTAATTCGCTTAGGCTAAGAAACGTTTATCATTTTGTTTTAATTTTGTATTGCTTGTGTGTACTGTCATTTGAATTTTAATAATGTAAACATTTCTAATATAGGTAAGTTATAATTATTTTAAGAAATTTATATCTGAACTCACAAAACAATATTAAAAGAAAATTTGCTATATAATTTATGCGATGAAATATATTAAAGTAAAGCACATTAATAACGTTGTTTTCCTGACGATAGAAGACATTGCGTTGTAGCAATTGAGGTAGGGGAGAAGGAAGAAACGCTTTCAGGAAAGCGCCCCTAATTTATATTAATGAAGTGCTGAAACTGAATCTGTTTCAATTTAATAACAAAAACTTGTAATGTGTCAATGTTGTGCATTCGAATAATAACCGTATAGAAAGAAAGAAAGACTTATAGAAAGAAGGTATAAAGAAAGATAGTAAGAAAAAACATGTTTACACATTTCTGCAACTTGTTTGCAAACAAAAAAATACTAAACTAACTAATTAAAAAAATGGATTGCATTAACAAAAAGAATTTCAAAAGAATTCAGCAAAATACAGTAACAGATTTACCAGAGCAGTTAATAAATTAAAAAGGAGCCATATGCCCACTTGTGGTAAATATGTGGGTTGTTGGTACTTTACTTTACATTCTTTTCATTTTTTTTACATTACATTCAGTAATTCAACTATAGATGGCGCTGTGACAAATTCGTCCACACCAGGCGCAATATTTCCCATTAGGGGTAAAAGAGAAACGAAATGTTTGGACTACTATAACAAAACCTACTATATACTATACTAAAAACTACTATAAGTAAAGTATATACTTCCTACAATGCGAGAGTCCTAGTCTAGCAGTGTCCTTTTACGGGCTAATGAAATAGAATTTACAATACAATGAAAAATTCTAATAAGTTTAACCACACGTATGTATTCTAGGTAAGTACTGAAGTTTACATAGTAGGTATTAAAACCATTGTATGCAATTAATTTAGCGGCGATTGCCCACTAGCTGTAACTTAGCCGTAAATGCCTAGCGTTGATGGATTTATAGGTTCCGTAAAGTAATATTTGTATACACCTACTTTTACTAGATAGGAGTTTAATAGCACATGCTTTTGTTTGCAATTGTTTATTTCAGCAGCCTATGTTAAATAAAAAAAACACTTTAAGATTAAGTTTCATTTGCGTATATATGTGTATATGTACAAATGCGTCAATACGACAGAATAAAAAAGGGTTCGAACCGCTAACTAGGTCGTCAGTCCGATTCTTTTCAATTTTCAGTCCCGCCATTTGAGTTTAAAACGTTTAACAAATAATTATTTTTTGTCGATGATAAATTCTCTTCTAACTTTTTAGTAAAAGGAAATAAAAGTTGCAACCTATAAACGTAGCACTCGTGGGCACAGGCCTTCTTTTATTTCCGAGAGAGTTTTGAGTAGGATTCTGCCGCGTTGTTCCGATTTGTGTTGGTCTTCTTTTCTACTCCATCAGCCCGTAAAAATACACTGTTTGACATGGGACTCTTCCGTTGTACGCAGGTTTACATAAAACTCACAGAATTCCAGCATATAATAGCAGCTTAATGCTGCTTTTTTGTATGGTGAGTGTAGAGTACCGGAGATCCTGTTTACGGGAAACGAAGCATTCCCTCTTCATCGTCAGGGGTAACAACGCATCTGCGTTTCGATTCTTAATTGAGAATAGACATAGATGTCTATAGGCCACAGCATCCACTTACCATCAGTTGGAGTTTGTTCCACCCTTACTACGAAAAACGTCACCCGTCGCCGCCGGTCTGTACAATTTACGTCTGGCGTAAATAAGATGGTTTTAATGTCCTCGTTTCGGAATAACATTACTTTAGCGTTTCCTTTAGTCGTCTCAATTTTTTAGCAGCCACTAGTTGAATTTGGTAAATAATTAAATGTACTCGAAATATATTTTGCATAGCGCCGTTTTATTAGAGAGCATCCTTCCTCTGAGTTAAATTTAGTAATAAGAGAACAACCAATGTTCCACCGCCGCCAATACTACCGAAATTGTTAATCTCTAAGTGCTCATTTACCTCCTGCTCTGTAAAGTGAAATATCTTGAATAAACCTTTATGTTTAAAAAATATTTCTAGTACGTTCAAAGCTCTCTTAGCCACATTGGAGGTCATCAGACACCTCTCTCAATTATTTTATACTTTAAAAGCTTCTCAGATATTAAAGGTCTATATCATGCAATTGGGCTTATAATATTGGAAACATTTTGAAAAAATGTATCCGAGTTCAACCACAAAGTTAGGAAAGCCCTGTACATTCGAAAGACCTAGGAAGTAGGGCTAATTTCAGCATGGGCGTTTCCTTGACTTGGTATTAAGCTAGCACCTATTTTTGTTGCCAAGCAGCATATGGGTTCAATAGTGCTTGGCTATCAAAAGATTCTAATAAATCTATTGTAAAGCTGTAGAATATGTAGTACTATTTAGTATTATCATGAATGCTATATGCAATATTTATAACTCAATTGAAGCGCTTTTGTCGTCGTTATTCCTCTTTTAAATCTCATAGTGTTAATAAGTATATTTATAATTCGCCTTTGTATCCAAAGCCTGTGCAAAAGCTCTATACAACTCCCTTTTTTCTTCTAGGCCATCATAGTCACTACTAAACGACTTCTGTATCACTCTGCTTTTATAGAGATATAATAATTTACTATATACTGGTTTAGAAAGATACAAACTTCCTAAAACAGCTGTTATACAGCAAGACATCGATACAGTGTCTGCTTATATTGCTTGTGTGCTACTTGGACTACTATGATCCGGTTCCCCTCCAAAGGTTAAAACTTCAGTATATTACAGGCCGTAAGATATTTTTCTTAGTCCGAAGCAGTGATATCGTAACCGTAGTCTAATTTATCTGAACTTGGCTGCAGGCGTTCATGAGTTGAGCCACACTATCTATAAATAAAAATGTAGAATCGTCACACCTAATATTACAAAAAAGGGCTTGGTATGAAAGCCTTCAAGAAGAACGGTGCATTTGTCCTAGCCCTAGCGGCTAGCGCTGTGATACCAAGTACGAAACCAGCTAATTCAAACCTATTATGCAATAGGTAAGAAAATTGTTAAAAATATAATTATATTCAACCCATCCTGTCCTATCTGACATATTATAAAATAACGTAGTAGCGTCGTAAAAGAATCCTCTAACCCATATTATTGCGTAGTGCCGTAAGAGGATTAACATGAATCTATACAAATAAACAACATTGAAGTGTCATTTTGTAATGTCAAAAATCAACTTTTTATTAAATGCATATAAAAGTATATACGATACGGTACATAAAACAAAACACAAGTTTTAAAATTTTGGCTCCCTGTCTGTCTGTCTGTTTATTCTGGCTAATCTCCAGAACGGCTGGACGGATTATAACGGGTCTTTCACTGACACGTAGGTGAGTAACTTAGGCTACTTTTGGTTTAGATATTAGATTAAAAATAACTAGGGTTCTGCGCAAAAATGATGAAACCCTAAAGTAGAGCTAGTAATAAATAAACAACTTAAGAGCGGGTACACTCGAACAAGAAGCAATTATTTGTTTACTTTATTATTATATAACGAATAAAAATATAAAATCCAGTATAGACAATTTTCAGAATATCCACCTAGTGATCTCAGCAAGCCAATAAAGAAAGATTAACGAAACATAACAAACGAAGCTGAAACCAAGGTGAAACTATCTTCAACTTATTGTAAGAACAAGCACTTACGCACACTTAAACCAGGATTTTAGGTGCATACGTGTGCGTGCAGTAGTGAAATCTACGAGCTGATAAAAAGTAAAGAAGAATATGTGCGAGTAAGTTCGTATTAAATAGTTGAACATGGTTTCAGCGTCACTTGAAGCTGCAATGTAGCTCTCACGTATAGAATCCACATACACCATCATCGTGTCGGTGTCATAAAAAGCGACAGAGAGGAAAATAAAACAGATTTTAAGGGGCGGCAATTTCCGTAAAATCTCCTATATAAGGCAATCTACTGGCGAGGAATGAAAGAAAAAAAATTACTGTAAAAGCTATTATGCCATTATACTACTGTTAATAAGTTTAAAGTTAATTTCTGTTTTAATAATTGCTTCGTTTATTTCTTTAATCACACACAAATTCAATCTCCACATACGTTAAGTTGTTCTAATATACTAAGTGCTCGGCGCTAAGCAAAACCATTATGAAGAAACCCATAACTGAGTGGAGCGACGGGCCCTGCTAGAGAACTCTCCCTTGCCCTAAAACCGCCACTTTTAAACAGCTAAATCTTATAGTAATAAAACGAACTTAGTTGAAAAAACGTATTAATTTTAATAACGTTAAACAACAACAACTACAAACGCATTTATGGTGTTGTGTACTCAGTAGTTACGTAGAAGACCAAGTAATTACTCATTAAACCAACAGACGGTGCCAGGCTCCTTCAATTATTTGAAAATAAAAATGATTACACAACAATTTCGACAGTCTTGTCTCGTCTTAATTCTCGACCTGAAAGTCCCGGGACTCGAGACAACCGAAATTACGAAAACTCCCGAGACTTCGAGACACGAGACGTCCCGGGACTCGAACCCCAATTTCTGTAGAAATGTTTGTCTGAAATAGATGTAGAATGTAAACGTCTATGGGTCACAGCATCGACTAACTTTCAGAATCATCCGTGGGCTCGTTTGTCACCCACATTCTATAAAAATGACTATTAGATTAATCTATGATTGAGACCTACGTTTAGCTGTGAACTTTTCGCAGGCTGTAATGATGATAGTTATTGAAGTAATAGGCTGGTACCAAACGAGTAAGTAATATAAGTCAACCTAACCACGGACTCATCGACCAACACATTGAAGGTTTTGTCTGCTATTCAATCTGCTGTTTTATGAATGCTTACAACTTTTTTATGCTGAAATTTTATACTCTTTCGTATTTTCTGTTAATTCTCAAAGTTATTTAATACGTTTTTGTTTAGGTAGGAGGACTAATATACATATTTTGGTTTGAAGGTTTGACTTTAGTTGTTATTAGCCGTGCACATACATATTACGTTAATATGCGTAGGCATCGGGAGTCCTCAGTCTAGTTTCTGTGATGTTTGTGTTAGCCTTTTGGCTTTTAAAGCTTCATCGATCTCAGGGCTCGCTGCCTGAGGGCCGCTAGCTTAAAAATGAAAAGGGGCATTCTGCATCGATACTTGCGTAACGATGTTCGCCTACGTCAATTGAAAGTGCACGTAAATGCGTTATTTAACGGCCGTCCGAACGGTGACGATCCCCCGGCTCTGACGGCTAATTCGTATCGTTCTACGTTCTGGACAGTGTTAGCCACCTAAGGACGCGGGTGTACGATGTGTAAGCGGTCTGCGGACTCGCTGTGACCCATCCGATATATTTGTAATTGTATTTGTTGCACTAGGTGAGTGTGTGGTGTTCGGGTGTGACCAGGGAGTTCGATTAAAACGTTGTGGGGCCTCCGGAGAGTTTCCGTAACGTTTGGAGTCGGGGCGTAGGATGCTGCGTTTACCACTAATCGATTGGGATGTGTTTCGGCTCTCTTAACGTAGCGCTGAGACATTCCTTGAAATATTCAGAGATTTGACAGGGAGTTGACAGCCTCTGTGTGATTCGGAGTTTCGCTGGTACCACCGAGCTGCGGTGGCTTTGTGGATGAATCTATTTCGGGCGACTTGGGGGTTGCTTTGAAGTCGATTTGCATAAATGTGGTGGGGAGCGTGCGCGAAAACAACGCTTGGATAGGACGTGATAGGTCTTCCGCAAGCTCTGTAAAGAAGGAGCTTGTGTCTTAGGGACATTTTGCTCTTGCGGTTAACTAGCGGGTGTGAAAACTAGTGACTGTTTTGGTACGGTTGCGAACGGAGCGAATGTGTTTCGACAAGATCATACCGTAGTCGAAAGTGACTCCGTTAGTTACCACACACACGCACACACGCACACACACACACACACACACACACACACACACACACACACTTTTCTCATAAGTCACTTCGATTCTCCATAAGCGGAACCAATCACATAAGCGGTTGACGGCTAATTCTTCAAAGCGGACGGAGAATTCTTTTGTTGTGATGGGCGACGAAGAGTGTCGTGTCATCGGCGAAAAGAGCAGTGTTAACTACTGGATCTTTAGACATGTCACTCGTGAAGAGTGTGAAAAGGAGTGGGGAGAGGACAGAGCCTTGACGTACTCCAGCTTTGAGGGGCGCTTTGAGGAGCGGATGCCCTCTAATCGATAGCGTAAATGGCTGTTGGCAAAGGCTTTGATGGTGTGAGTGAACCTATCAGGCACGTTGAGTTTATACAACTTGTAGCAAGCTGTCGTGCCAGAATTTGTCAAACAATTTTGCGACATCGAAGAAGAGAGCGCCGGTATTAGTGGTCCTGTGACCTCTTTTGGGGAAGTTGAAGCCTTTCAGAATGTATTCTGTACGGCGATTACTGGCCAGTGCACGAGTGTTCTGGTCCGAAGCCGAACTGCTCCTCTGGAAGAATTTTGTTTACAAAAACAAATTTTGGGAGTTGATTTAATAAAATCGTTCGTAAACTTTCCCCAATGTGCCGAAGAGTCTTATGGCTCTGCAGCTGGATGCTAAGTTGCGCGGTTTCCCTGGTTTCAGGATTCCTTTAACGTCCGCTTCTTTCCAGGCGTCTGCGAAGAAATAGCTGGAGAGAAGGGCGTTGAAAATGCTTACTAGGAGGCAAACAGGTGAGAGTGATTTAAGCACGTTTACGAGTTCACGATTAGCAATACCATCGGGACTGGATGCTGATTTCTTTTTGAAGTTTTTAATTACTTTCTGACTTCATTCACAGTCACAGACTCTAAGGGATCGCTCGTGGGTGGTAGCGCAGACCTAAGCTCGACCTCTGCTTCATTCACTAGAATGTGTGCATTGGCTCTCTAAACTGTCCGCGAGGCATTCGGATTTTTCAGAGTCGTCAAAAGCGAGATCGGGGTTTCCTGACGTAATGAGAGTAGGTATGGGTGAGGATTGTTCTGCTTTCAGAGCTCGGGTCAACTGTAAAAGTGCAGTTTGGGATGGCTCGATATCCTCCAGTAGATTATCTCACTTATCATTTCTAAAATCGGTAATGCGCCCTTTTCCCTCGTGTTATGTGGTGATCGTATTGTATAGGGACCGCGCTCTTCGCTCTAATCAGTTATCAAATATCACTCTAGAGCTTCAGGCGTCGATTGCTTGACACGCGAACCTTTCCAGAGCATTCTTCGACCGCTGAGTTGAGGTGGGCCGACAGTACGCTGATCACCTTATTGGCTTTCTCTGGCGACTCTATGTTGTCGGGAATCGTGTCTAAGTGTTGGGAGGTCGTAGACTCGAGTTTAACCTCGAGCTTACGCAGCCCACGATGGTTAATGTCTGAAGGACCTCACCGGCGGGTTGATTCAGCTGTATTAGGACTGTTCTATGCTCCGAGTTAAGTTATAGGTTTTTGTCGATGGATGTTATAGAGAAACGGACATCTTTGGGTATCGCTACGTCATGGATGGCCGGTTGATGAATGAAAGGAAATAGGTTGCGGGTTGGAGTCTCAAGCACCATAACATCGAAGTTTAGTCGCTCCGTGAGATCGAACAATACATTGCCATAACGGTTGCTTGTAAGCGAGTTCCAGGAGAAATGCGCTGTTGAGGTCTCCAGCTATTATGACGCTGGGGCCTAGGCTTAGTAATTCTAAAATGTTTGAATCAATAGTGCATCTTAATGACGGTTAATACGCCGTCGTTGGTGCAGTCGGTAGTTTCGTGGTTACCACACAGCCACTTGATGCATCCGTTTTAGGGCTTCAACTGCAATCCCGATTAGGTTGCAGATAGTCCAGACATTGGATATCTCCTTATCTTCTGGAGACAGGTCCAGAATTACAAGTCTGAGATCTAGGAATCGATTTTTTCGGTCTGGTGGTGCATTCTGATCACTTCCTGGACCGGGAAATTCCAGGCCTTGAGGTCTTCTAAAATGTGTACGGTCTCGAGTTCCTTGGAGAGTTCTCGAACGACCACACGAAGATTTCGCTCCTCTGGTAGGGCATACGCCCTAGCAGAGGAGCACATACGTGTGAAAACAAATTTCCTGAGCGTGCAGTCGAATTGTCATGCTGCGGAATGCCTCGGTCGAGTTTACAAACCTTCTCATGCCCTTACTGGCGTTTTACACCTTTGGGCAGTATATTTTTTTGGGGTTCAACCAATTGGACAGATTATTCCACTTGATTTTGTATTGTATTACTATGGGTCGCGGCGACCTTTCCCTACGTTCAGCAGGGCTTTTTAGTCGGAGTGGCGGTGGTGGACGGGTGGGCCAAGTTAGTCTCGGCTGCCTTTGTCTTTGCGCTTTTTTTCCTGGACGAAGTTTGTCTTCGTCTTTGGGTTTGTGCGGGGCACGCGTCGTTCACCTTCGCGAACGAAACCGGTGATACCGGGGCGGAGTGGGGAGAGAGGAGGTTTTCCTCGTGAATTACCGTCGTATCCTTGCACTGTCTTAGGAACGCACACCAAATGTTGGGGAAGGCTCAACGCAGGAAGTCGGCGAGGTCGTCATTTGAAAACGACGCCAACTTGCCTATGCTAATATAGTTAACACAGATATCTATCAAGCTCACATCACACACATTACATAGTTGTGTGCCTAAAATAAATGCCTATACACCTAACGCCTTGGTGCGCTAGGGTGTGTTTCACTCTACTTATGGTTTGCCGAAAACTAGGAAGCTAGGAAGGAAAGGTACGCACAAAACACTCTTTGCACCACAAGAAGCGTCCGATAAACTTCGCTGTGAGACTTCTGTTACCCGGAACTGCGTGCTCCGCGCACCACAATATGAGCACTAATGCGGTTACCAAAATCAGAGCACCAAGCTTACTGGGCACGAATTCAGTTGCAAGCGTGGTCTAAGAGAGTAGAGTGACGGGAATGACCTCAACCGATAAGTCCGGAGTCCACAAGACCAAGCGCAGAATTTTTTTCTTTTCTTTTACCTCGAGAGCGCTCAACGATGATCGCGACGAGTAGAACGAATCGCAGTTATACACATAAACGCGCCTGTCAGTACACGTCACTACTACAGTCAAGCCGAAACCTTCATCGTGAAATAAAATAACTAAAGTATAAGAAATCATAATTATTAATTACTTTATTAAGGGCCTATACTACCTCAAAAGGCTTAGGAAGATCCTCCGTTATGCCGAAAATATTGCAGCATTAATTCTGAAATAAATATATAGTATAGTTGAGAGTTGATGTTATGTACTATGTCAGACGAAGACACGATTTCGCAAAATTTTCTCGATAGGAAATAATCCATAGTTACCTCCAAACGGAATAATAAACCGCTGGTATTCACAAAGTACTTTAAATTAGATCATGAAACTTTGCATACTAACTGAACTAACTATAAATTAGGGCCTATGTTTTTTATTTTACTTTATTACCATTATTTTCACTGTAATGCTGCGGGTACACTAACGAGAAATGCCGTTAATTATCGCGTTGATGGACGTTGAATGTAGGTG
>DWHP01005474.1:0-11911 GCA_018247895.1 Parnassius honrathi | reverse complement strand
CTAACCATTCCAAAATATCAAAAATGCACAACGTTAGTATTCAAGTTTTCACTTCAGCCGGCACTCCCGGAGTGCAAACCGTCGTTTTTTTTTTAAATTTCTGACGAGATTTAAAGATACTGTTAGCTTTAGTTCTGCGTAGATCGGCCCAAATGTTGATATGTAATCTATGAAGATAACCTTCGTTAACTATGACGTCAGTACCTACATCAAACACCTAAGTACCTCGCTTTGACCATGCGTGCTGTAAAGCGCCAGAAAAAACGTATTAAAAAAAACGTGAATAAATTTAGTATTCGCATAATCGAGGTAAAGGTGAGGAGGACTATCTCTGTGTATGAAAACGTGTCCGTCGAGAGGTGTCCAATTAATAAGGGTGGCGCTTCGGAATAAAATAAGGATGACGAACAAACACAGAGTCCACATGATAGTAAGTGCTTTCTGTGGCCCATAGACAGCCACATCTATCCCCAGTTAAGAATTTAAATGCAGATGCGTTGCCACCCCTGAGGACTAAGATGGAATCCCTATTTCCAGTAAAAATAGTCGGTTCTCTACACTTACGATACGAAACACAGCAGCAACATTAAGCTGTTATTTTACGCTGGTATTCTTTGAGAGCGCAGTTCTTCCCCGGTTGAACCGACCCATTCGTGCTACAACCGTAATATAGCTGCAGCGGAGCTCCACCACGTATAGCAATGTTAAATGGTATCACAGTCACTTTAACTTAGAGCAATAGAGACAGCACGGTACTTAACGGCATCTTAAAATTGATTGATTTGGGAATTTATGTACTTAATTTTTTAATCCCTAACGAAAAAGAGGGGTGTTATAACTTTGACCGCTATGTGTGTGTGTGTCTGTCTGTGGCACCGTAGCTCTTAAATGGGTGAACCGATTTGGTGGCGATTTTTTTTTAATTTAAAAGCTTGTTTTTTAGCGGATGTTCGTCGCCGATCGTTATATTGGTGTGGTAACACCCTAAAGTACCTACATGAACCTTAGTACTAGGTAAACATAAGCTAGCAAAAGACAGTGGGATAGTTCCAACTTGTTATCTTTTATACACTAATATTACTAATACTAATTTCTGTTCGTTTGATACTTCTGGAATTACTTACTAAAAGAGATATACTTTTACTTGGAACATTATTGGGAATACACCACGCCATGAGGGTTACGGCCAAGTAAGATTACTATTGAGCAGAAAATTCCCAGTAATATTACTTGTTTTACTAGAGAATACTCCGCATATAGCAATCGACGGAGGGCGGGAGGTGCTTTTTAAATTAGCTAAATACATCATTATATTTTTCGCTATTATCTAATTTTTTTAAAACTTCTAGCATTCAACAATCAGCACTTGGCACTAGAAATGATCGAGCCTACTACGTTAAAAAATTAACGCGCGACTTCTGCCAAGGCGTTTTAGTTGTAACGAAACTGTTTAAATGCTTCGCTCAGATATCTTACACGAGTTTCGTACTGAACCAAGGTTATCGCGTTACGTAATGTTTATGACAAAGACTGCAATGCAATAAATTCGTTGGCTTTCTTAGAAATGAGGCTGACTAATTACTGCCACCACTCGACGGTGACTACTGTCATCCATGGACTTAAACCGAAACCTTACTATGATTTGATTCCTTTTCAATTTACATTTTTTAATGGCGTAAGTATGACAAACCAGCACATTGCTGTTTAGTGGACAGCACTCTTTGGTCGCAGTTACATGAAAAACTGTATCTACTTGTTTAAATTTCATAATTCTTCCTAAACAATTCCGGTTGTTTTTTGTCTTCTGAAAAAATCAATATGTAGAATTTTCTTCTGTGTCATGGAGATATTTCACATACATAAATTCTGCATGAACATACATTCTGATCCGGAATGTAGCCTATACAAAAAATGGGCCCGGTGGGCGATTCAAACCTGCAACCTCACATCGTCGCAAGCGAATGTTTACGCTACGTCACAGCGTTATCGACCGCCGTACCATATGATAAAACTATGATTCATAAATTAAGGATAAGGTAAGGTAAGGGAAGGCACCTTTATTTCCCTGTTAATAAAAAGGACGACTGTTGAAGGTGAAGTTTAGAAACCATATAAAACGTAAAATGAGCATGGGTGGATTACAGTAATGTGAGGAAATAGCACAAGCTCGAATGTCGTCTAAAAAATCAGATTAATGTCTTCATTCCCTCTTTTACAACCCTTTGAGGTGGAATTTTTTGTAATTTTTTTGTCAATCTACAACTCCTATATTGCACACTTCACGATGCGCGAACGTGTGGGAGTGCTCTACTCTCGACATGCCGCTATGTGATGATGTTCCAATATAAAATTGTTAATGTGTTTCAATTAGACACTAAATAAATAAAAAAGGCATGTTTTTAAAAACAGTATATATAAAATTATAGACTGCGTGTTTTTTAAATTCATTTATTTAGTTATATTTACAAAAAATTATAGTTAAAGAATTATTAGCACGGCTATCAGTTAGTCCGTGCACTTGTTCATCTTCACGTTTCAGAAAAATCAAATAAATCTTTCTGAATAAGTTTCCATTTATCCTGAAGATGATCCCTATTGCTGGTTGTCATAAGACTCATAGACGTTTAAAAGATATTTATCTTTTCATCAAAATTAAATGAAATTTTCATAAAAAAATGAAAACGCCCATGGGGCGTGCACTTTTGGATTTTCCAAAGTGTTACATAATTTATTTTTATTGAGGCACAGAATTTCTACAAATACATTCACTGGTCTGGGATTGCTTCAAGAACAACTGTGTTTGGATCTTCGGTGAGTCTAGCGTCCCGTTAGTACATTATGCAATTCCATATGTCATCCATTGTGCGCCTTTAGTGGTTTCGTAAAGTCAAATTATTGGTAAGATATACTGACTGACCTTTTCTACCGTCCGAAAAAAAAATAGTGTGTAACCTGTGAACGGAGTAGAAGCCTGTGGCATTGATATTTTACAAAAAATTAATACATAAATTCTAAATTAAATAAATAAATCAATTAAAATCTATCGAAACTCAAATCATATCCACCTTCCTTTACGAACGGCATTAAAACAATAAGTTTAGTGGGCATCTTTGACCTTGTTGGCAGGGTCGCAGGCTAGTGTGGATATGATTTGGTTTTCTTTAGATTTTAATTATTTGTTTAATTCAAAAATGTTGCTTTCATTTTCTGTAAAATATCAGTGTCACAGGCTTCTACTCCGTTCACATGTTACATCCTATTTTTTTTTCCAGACGGTAAAAAAGGTCATCCAGTATAGATTTCACGCAGGCAAATTAGTTTAATGAAAAAATTATGATCTTTCAACAAAAAGTAAATGCCGACTAGTAAAAGTGCTAAAAATAAGGTATTTATTTGCCACCGTTAGCGGCCTGCCTCAACGGAGGCTAGCCATCGGCGCAGGACAGGATTATAGTGCCCAAGTGTATGCGCAAGCACAGGTGCATTCTCTATTGCCTCACTCTCATAATCCGATGGGACGGTAAACCGACACGACCGGAGAGAGATCAGGCGTAGGACCGACGGCTTTACGTGCTTTCCGAGGCACGGGGGTGAGACACCGTCAACTTCCTGACTCCGGTTTCCGGGCAGCTACCTAGAATTTCTTGACGAAAAATCTCAATAATTGATTTTTCGGCCCGACCCGGGATTCGAACCCAGGGTATCATGATCAGCAGTCGCAGTAATACAACCACTGGACCAACGAGGCAGTTATATATATTAGATTATAAGAATACTTATTGAACTACCCCTGAAGTACAATCCATTTAAGAAAGAAAGAAATTTTTAAAATCCGGCCGCAATCGGCGAAGATATCGCGTAACATACACCCCAATTGTGAACATCTTTCTTTTTTGAAGTCGGCTAAAAAGAATCATTTAGATCCGTTCAATTGATTAATATATCGAGAATCCTAACAGAAACAGCTGTTTTTGTTTAAAAGTCTGCTACGCTAATTATCGATATCTAAATTTAATCTATCGACTTCCATAATATGCCTAAACAGAACTTTCAAGGCACGTGCGTAAAAACTGGTCAACCTTGCGTATTCAAGGTACGAGCAGGTTTTGATCGAGTGGTATCACGTCATGTAAGTTGCCGAATGAGAAGTACTAGCACAGCGATCAGCGTCTTCCGCTTGTTACTTTTTAAATTGGTATTTCAAATATGCTTAAAATTATCTATCTATATGTGTATATAGAATTTTATGGCGAAATCAATACATCTGCTATATAAATTAAGGAAATTTATACGGCAGATGTGAACGGCAGAGTCGGGAAGGGACGCCCTGGACGAAACTTTATCGACCAAATTTGGCGATATTTTGAAAATGGGCCACATTAAAAATACCCTTAACCGACGAGCGTGTATATATGGCGTAGTATATATGGCGTGGCTGCGTAGATATATGGTTGTAAAGGAGGCGAGAGAGGTATGTCAGGATTGTGCCAAATTGAAGTCCGTAGTCTCTGCCTTCCCCCTCTGGGTGGCAAGCGTGAGTGTTTATGTATGTTTATGTGTAAGCTATATACCACTGACTCACTCACTCATAACGAGATCTGCAAGACTACACCCCGATTTACTTGAAATTTGGTATAAAATATACTCTTTTCTCGACGTAGATACCCACTTACAATGAATTTTAAAAAAATTCAAACCCTGAGTGGGGTGAAATTAAAACACTTCTTCTACATAAAAAAATGAAACCAAATACAATCAGTAAGTAAAGCCAGTGATGAGTGATCTTTTCCTGATGTTGTTTGAGGGAGCTCTATGTCGCTTAACAAGCTAAGGAGGGGGTTCTGCTTGGAATTTTTCTGTGTGATAGACTATGAAAAAAGATACCTGCCTTACGTGGTAGAGCCACACTGCAGCTACATTATAGTTGTAGAACGAATAGGTCGGCTAGAACGGGGTAGAACCCACGCTCAGTATACTAGCGTAAAATGTAGCCAATGCTGCTGTGTTCCGTGTGGTGATTGTAGAGAACCGGAGACCCTTTTTACTGGAAACGAGGCATTCCATCATAGTCCTCAGGGATGACAACGCATCTGCATATTAATTCCTAATCTAGGATAAATGTAGATGTCTATAGACCATAGCATGCACTTACCATCAAGTGGACTGTGTGCTCGTTTGTCATATTGCCTTATTCTATAAAAAAAGAACCAGATTAACCGACATATGTAGCTTGTAAAGTTGCGGAGTCGTACTATCGTACTTGTAAGCGAGGTTTATATTGGCCGTGGGGCTGTAAGTTTAAGAATGTGTTATACACCACGGTATGCCCAGAGAGACAATAATTGAGTTTTCCACCTTGGAGATACAATACATACATGTTTTTTTTTATAGAATAACCGTGACAAACGAGCACATAGTCCACGTGATGGTAAGAGGATGCCGTGGCCCATATACATCTACATTTATCCTCGATTAAGAATCAAAACGCAGATGCATTGTCACGATTTGAGGACTAAGATGGAGTGTCTCGTCTCCAGTAAAAAGGGTCTCCGGATCACTCACCATACGAAACACTGCAGCATTAAGCTGTTATTTTACGCTGCTATTATGCGTTCTGTGTTTCACCAATACTTAGTGTTTTTTCTTTATTTACTGTGGCCACAAGGCCTACAGCCAAAAATAATATATGTAACATTTTAATACATTAAACCAAATATAAATTTGCTAACGATTTTCTTTACGACATGCTGATGAGTCACATTCCGAGATTTGTTGGCAGACTTTGCCAGCAGAATGGTATATCAATGGTATCAGCAGACAGTATATCAAGGCGTTTAAACTGACAAAATATATTGAGGCTTCATATCGCATTGGAAGCACTCGTTTCATTCTTTCTAATAGCTCACATGCGCGGACTTTCAGCTCACAAGTCTTCAGCACTTTTACCCCCAATTGAGAGAGCGGTGTTTAACGTGTGAAGCTATTTGGATTTAGTTGTTTTTGGTTGGAAGGTGACTTGATCGAGAGTGTTTTAGATATGATTCAAGAGAACCTGTTCAGTCGTTTCTTTTTGTTTCGGATTTTTTTTAATTTTTTATTAAATTAAGATTTATTCCCGACGTTTCGAGTTCTTTACAAGCACCCATGGTCACGGGTGGGACTGAAGTTTTCGACATCCCAACGTCATGGTTAACAAAGCGTACCTTCAGATAAAATTATTAATTTTTGCAGTCTTGCAGCTGTATGCTTGGGTTGAGATTTAATTTTATTAATTATAGAATACCAACGAAACGGCAGCACTCAGCCATCTTTATTGAAATTAGGATGCTTTTTAATTTCTATAGCCTCGCGAATGATCTTTGAAAGGAATTGGTGTTCTTTAGCGATGATTTGCAGTGAATATAAATACATACACCCATTACTATGATATATAAACAACTTGCAATATTGACCTCGGCACTAGAGACCGCAACGAGTAGGTCACTGCCAACTCGGCTATCCAATGCTCACTTGTCGCACGTATTATTATTTTTAACCGAGTCCGGAAAGAGGAAAGGAGGTTCTGAATTCGAGGTTATGTTTTGTATGTATGTTACGCTATATCTTTGCTGATTGTAAAACGAGTTGTGTGACTCTTTATCTTATAGACTACAAAACTGTGAAGTGGCGGTGAAGACTATCCACTATCCCCTATCGTCCCGTGGGTGTTGTAGGAGACGGTAGTTAAAAAGTGATCAGATGGGCACCAGCATCTTCCTAACAATAACTTAAAATAAAATAAAAACTGCTGTTGTGAGCCCAACCAAGCGTGGCAAATGTAGCAAAATGCCCCCTGTGAGGCAATCTGTGGGAGAGATCTATGTTCAGCTGTAGAGTTTTATGAGCTTAAATAGACTATAATATTATCTAGGGGATGGGTCCAATTTAAATTTAATGGAAGTCCAACTTGGGATTTAATTTTCGATATTCTTTGTCTTCGCATCGGATTCCGAAGCAATAAATAGCGAGCGGTTTGTACTTTTTTTGAGAAAAATACACATAAACTTTTTTTTCATATACATCATAAATAATACTTATTGAGTCACTCTTTTGTTTAATTTACCACTGGTTCGGAAAAAAAATCTGTCCTGGGAATAAGACTGCCATCTTGACATGTTTGGCTTTTTCGGGTTGTGTCCGGCCAAATTTTTATGTGTCTGGCCTGTCCAGCTTTTGTTAAGTGTAACGCATTGCACGCATCGCTTGCAGAGAGAAATAAGTAACATATACACTTGAAACTGTGCTGTGATTGATTAATAAACAACGTATGTAACGGAGTATTTTAGTTTTTTTTCCTCGGGGGGTTGGAGTTGGTGAGTTTTTTGGCTGCAGGGCCTCAGTAAGGTATGTTTAGCTTCCTAAAAATTACTGTCCGGCTGTTAGGGCCAAAAGTCCGGCTTTTTCATTTTGGGAGATGGCAACTCTACCTGGGAAGAATCAGCAAGAAACACAGCGGGAAAAGAAATTACATTTTTAACAACACAAAACGATGTAGAAATAGCTTTATAGCGATCGCCTCATTACCTATCCATCATCCATAAATTTTATGACTTTGTGGAGGTCAAAATTTTGTATGTATTTTTAAATGATTTTTTTCTTATTATTTCGTTTCTTTACCCGCTAACAACCATCCGCGTCTCTTTTTCTTTTACAGCAACCGATTAAAAATAAGTCTATTATACGACACCATAAAAATAACGTTCGCGCGCACTTGTGTTACGTCACGTAGTCGACGCGTGGCCTCGGCAGGCGGCCGCGTCTCGTGAGGACGGTGATTAACAGATAAAAAATTATATCGATGAACATACTTGTGCGACCCCACGGGTCCGTGGTTGTAGGGTTAGCAATGTGTTGCAGCGCTGAGGGCAGCGGGTTTGAATCCCGCACCGAACATTGCATGGCCTACAAATAATTGTTCCAGATCTGAATGTTTACTCTTCTAAATTTTATGTACATAAACTGCCTGCATGATACAGGAGAAATCGTATGGGGTAATGTTTCTTAAAACGAGAAAAAAGAAAGAATATTCCATTTCTTTTTTTATAAAACTGAAATGAAAAGCTATGCCGTGGCTCATAGACATCTACATTTAACCTCGATTAAGAATCAAAATGCAGATGCGTTGTTACCCTGAGGACTAAGGTGGAATGCCTCGTTTCCGGTAAAAAGGTTCTCCTATTCTCTACACTCACCATACGAAACACAGCAGTATTAAGCTGCTATTTTACGCTGTTATTCTGTGAGAGCGTGGTCCTTCCCCGGTCGAGCCGAGCCATTCGTGCTACAACCACAGTATAGCTGCAGCGTGGCTCTACCACGTTACAATCATCATCACATCCATTAATGTTAGTACACTTATATTTTATAAAAACAGAACGTAGAATCCGTGCAATATTTTTATACTTGCGTCAAAACTACTTAAATTTCGCACTTGACGCGCAAGTTGATGCTAAGGCATTGTGTACACAGTGTAGTACACATTTGATTGGTTACTACGTGGAAATTATTTTTTGTTGTTTAAAAAGTCAAATTTCTCTTATTATTTTTATACTTCCCGCATAAAAATGGGGAAGTTATTATTTTCACTCCGATTTTTGAATATCGAGTTCTCGTTAGATCTCGACGTTTCGATGTCCTATAGGAAGCTATTCTGGCTATTTTTGCGTTGATGTCCACGCGCGCTTATAACGCTTTACGTTATATTGTTTACTGTCGGTGAAGGAGCACAGTCATTAAGTTGATGAGTAACAACAGTAATAAAATAGAAACTTAAGGCTTAGGACGTGGGCGTAGGAAACACGGACCTTGACTCACATTGATGTTACATACACGTACTATGCGATGTAAAAAAAAACTTAGTTTACGTATCTAATTATACCATAATACGAGTTGGCAATGTCCCATAGCATGTAACGGCTCAAGGCAGGCTTATATAGCGATAGAGCATTGTGGTAACAGGGTACGTGGTAGAGCCACACTGTGGCTATATTATCGTTGTAGCACGAGTGGGTTGGCTCGACCGGGGAAGGACCACGCTCTCACAGAATACCAGCGTAAAATGGCAGCTTAATACTGCTGTGTTTCGTATGGTGAGTGTAGAGATCCGGAAACCTTATTTTACTGGAAACAAGGCATTCTATCTATATCCTCAGCGGTGTAAACGCATCTGCGTTTTGTCATTCTTAATTGAGGATAATAATAAGTATTGTCTATGGGCCATAGCATCCACTTCCATCAGGTGGACCGTGTGCTCGTTGGTCACCCATAATCTATAAAAAAGTACTCAAAACTTCGGGAATTTAAAATAAGCTAATATACGCGGTAAAATCTGTAAAACTTAGTTTCATATAAACGTTTAATGATTGCGTAATCATTAGAAACCATCAATTGAGACTAATTTTAGCTACAACGGGAGAGGCTTATGCTCAGTATTGGACTTCTGATGGTTGATGATGATTACTCAGAGCGTACGATACTATAATGTTTTCTTAGAGGCACGCACGCACTGTTTCAATATCAAACGTCTTTGCCGCTGTGTGGCCGTGACGTCATCCCACACAGTACTACGATTTGTAAGGCCTGGAAATATTTTTTTCAGGTCTGGATGTTTGTACCTTAATTCATGTTACACGTACTTACAAACGACTCCAAGATTCAAGAGTATAGAGTCTGCAAGTGATAGGGAGCCAGTATAACAACAGACTGTGATGCATTCCATCTTAGTCCTCGTAAGTGACGGCGTATTTGATTTGTTATTCGAAGAGTACATGTGTGTCTATGAGTCGTATAAGTCTTTAACTAGCAGGTGTACTCTAAGTTCTTAGTCCCTTCAATTTAAAAAAAAATTGATTGACTCTGTAGGCCATCCCTGGAACTTTTCGCTAATTTCAAAAGCAAAGCGTTTCAATTTTCACGAAATTATGACGTTGAATATGAAATATCGGAGTAATTTAAAAAAAAAAAATATCGGAGTAATTTAAAAAAAAAAAAACTTTTTCAAAATATTTCGTTAACGATATCTCACGAACGCATCCACCGTTTCGTTCTTTTGACCGAACCGGCGGCGTTCGACGTGGTTTTTCAAGGGTAAAAGCTGATTACATTATTTTTTAGAATCGATCGGTAAAGCCGTTTAAAAGTTATTCCGAAAACAGTTTTTCAAAATTTTAATTTTTGATATTTCTCAAAATCTACCGGCCCGAATTAGTTAAATTCGTAGGAAATCTAAGTTTGATGAAACATTTTTGGAAATCCGCTTAGTTCATTTCAATCGGTCAAGCCGATCGAAAGTTATAAGGGGTTTACATGGGAGAGGTAACGTGCATACAGAGACCATAGAAAAATTGTGAGGGTGGCTTCCTGTGACCTCAAAACATCAATGAAAACTTAAACTACGGGGAAAAACAAAAAAAAAACAGGGTAAAAACAATAACTTTAAAATTGAAAATTTTCTCAGCGGAAAAAAGGAGCGGTAGTTAAAAAGTAGCCACAGACACATGAGTGGACCCTTTTCTTGAAGGTCCCTTAGTCATATCCACACATAAACACTCACGCCTATCAACAAGAGGGGTAGGCAGAGACTACAGACTTCCATTTAGCACGATCCTGACATACCTCTCTCGCTTCTTCCACATCCATATCCATATCCTACGCATACATGCTCGTCGGTTAAAAGTACTCCTAATTTGGCCCATTTTTAATATATCGCCAATTTGGTCGACAAACTTTCACCTAGGACGTCCCTTTCCGACTCTTCCATTCACTTCTGCAACATATATTTGCTTTGTCGTCTACTAACTTCTAAAAAACTAATGATAAGTCACGAATATAATTAAATAATAAAGGCTACTGAATACTTATTCGCTTAGAATCAAAACTAAATACCTAGACCGGTGGCAATCATCGGGATGATTTATTGCAATTATCACGTTTGGTGAAATGACTAACGATGCTGTTATATTTAATACTGTATACAAAAAACTGTGATTAAGAGAGCTCCTTATAGAGCTATTTATCAGAAGTAACGTTACTTATACTTTCCAGTAATAGTTTTTTTACATCTGCCTTTTTAAAATTTCTTGTGTCCTGCAACATGCCCCTTCGCTTGAGTTCACACAAATTCAATTGGGTTGAGCTCACAATGATATGGGGACAGTCTAAGAACAGTAATGCCTTGAGCTACGGCCATCTCGTCTACAATACACTGTTGGTATTTGTATTTCTCCAGACCAACAATTTCCAATAAATTGACTTTTAGCATTTTTTTTTTCAAAATTTAAATTTTTTAAAGTCAACCACGCTTGGATATCGCCTTTTCTCCGTGCACTGGTTGGTACTTTTTCAACCTTCCTCGAATGATAGGGAGCATTATCCAACACTACTACCAAGTTTGGTTTTAATTTTGGAAGTATATTTGTGAACCACTCCTCAAATACTTCCCCAGTCATCTCCTTGTGGTAATCTGCCAAGCCCTTTTTTGCCTCAAAAACCAATAAGCCATCCTCCAAAAATTCTTCTATGCTCCCTATATGGCTAACTATAAGTCGCCTTCCTTTGCCTGTAGGTGCCTTAAGCCCTATTGTCAAGCCATCAAGAAAACCTTGTCGTTAAGATTGAATGTTGGTATCACACCACACTTTATTGACAGTATGTTCTGAAAATAAAAATATATTTAATATTTCACTTATACATGAGGACAGTTATATATGCATATAAATAGAAAAATATTACCTATAAATATGGATTTTTTTATTTATTTACTCATTTTGGCAACAGAAATTTATTAACAAAGTTAATTTAAGTGTTACATAAGTACAGAATACGATTGCCGACTAATACTTTGAAGAAAAAATTGGTTATAAAAAGTTAATTA
>DWHP01005473.1:0-11912 GCA_018247895.1 Parnassius honrathi | reverse complement strand
GGACCGTGCTTTGTGGCATACCTTGGGGGAGGCCTATGTTCAGCAGTGGACTTGTGAAGGGCTGTAATGATGAAGATGATGATATTATTACAATTCTTTTAGTAAGTACGTACCGCGTGTCTAGATGGTATAGGCAATAGTTTAAATAAAAAAATAGTAATAATTTTAATATAGTTATAAGTAGGTATGCATACTTAACTTTGAATGAGTTTGAGAATGAAAACTTATTGGTATGGTAACAAATTATTTTTCTTGAGAATTAAATAGATAACAGGCAATTTGTTACATAATCGTCTTAAATAAATATTTTTTTATTACGTATATTGTACAATGAGTCGTACAATAGAATTACGGGTGGGTGACACACTTAACAAGAGGCTCATAAGTTTCCTCAACAAGTTTCACATCTTATCCAGTTTGGCTTTCAAGCAGGAAATTCGACTGCAGACGCTGTAGAAGCCCTAACATCGGTAGTTGTTGATAGTCTTTATAAAAATTCAAATTGCCTCGCGATGTTTCTTGATTTTGAAAATGCATTTGACATCATGTACCTCCATTCTGTTGCAGAAGTTAGAGAATTTTGAGATTTGAGTAGTGCTCAAGGAGAATATTACACACATACACACACACACTACACATTCACTACATACACACACACTATTTTTACTTTCTAAATTTAAAAAGAAATATTTTGTTTATGCTCAGTGTTAAATTTAGTATATTTGCTTTTGTAAATTTTATGATATGGAAGAGTGGTCTACTACTGATACTGCTTAATGATGATATTGTATGAATGACAGTAAGTGAAGTACTTATTTTTACAAAAAATAATTACCGAACTGTTTATACTGTTATGTATTACTCTATTGCATATAAACAAAATGTTATCTTTAAATGTATTTGTGAATCTGAATGGAAAAATTGTTGAGTCTCGATTCTAATTACATTTCTTAACTATCTACATTCTTATTTAAAAAATTTATTGGGAACTCTCACTTTTGTTCGGTTTTTATTATTATTTGGAATTGTTATCAGGAAGATGCTCCAGCATCTGCGGTATGGTTTGTGGTAGTATGGATTCTCCTACACTCATTTAAAAAAGAGTTTAATTTCAGTCAATACCAAAACCACATGAGGCTAGAGATGAGATTCAACTCACACCAATTCATCATATAGATATCTGGCCAGTAGAGTGTAATATAGAAAATGATTGTAAGGACGACATTTTTAGCCTTGAATCTGTTAAAGTTGAGGAAGAGAAAATTGAAAATGAGAATTTCAAATTTGAAGTAAACTGGAGTCATGAAACGGGTAAGATAAAGACATTTTGTGGTATTATTAAATTAAGGTACAATTTACATAATGGCAAGTGGTTACTGTAGCAAATGGACACAAAATAAAGAGGGCTTCATGTGCAATGAACTGATTTGCCTTTGCTTAAGTTCAAAGTGCATATAAAAAGCACAATCTTAGTCGTCAGAGGTAACAGCACATTCTAGCCTTGTTTGAAGTTAGCTGCAGGCAGTGTGTGGACTGTAGTATCCACTTACCATCAGGTGGATCAGCTACATACTATAAGGTGGACTGTTAGTTTATTTATCTCTTCATACTAAAATAATATGGAGAAAAGTTGATCAGGACATCTGTGTACTGGCAAGCACTTATCTACTAAACCAAGTTGTGGCAGAACACTCACTGAGTGAGGTGAATGAATCATCATCATCATTACAGCCCTTCACATGTCCACTGCTGGACATAGGCCTCCCTCAGGAACACTACAAAGCACGGTCCTAAGCCACCTGCATCCATCGACTTCCTGCATGTCTTACCGTAGTCACTCCATCCAGTAGTGGACCGCCCTACACTTCGTCTACCGGCAAGACGCTGCCACAATTACGTCACGTTGGGAGAATCTTTCTTCTCTATCGGTTGTCAGTTCTTCGGGACATTGCCACTTCAGCTTATTACACATAGCTTATCAAGCATGCAGTATGGTAATGAAAGTGGGTGGCTCGTGCCCATGAGCTGTGTGATGGACTGTAGTGATTGAGATGAGTCACAATCTGTTTCATTCTAGATACTGTTGAAAAACGAGAAGACTTGGAGATTGATGCTTTTGAAGATCTACATAAGGATTCGGGGAACGACTTGCCACTAATTTCATTAGATGCTAAGAGTAAAACAGAAGATGTGGACATAGGTAAAATAATGTATTAAAAAAAACCGTATCAAAAAATAAAAAAAACAACAAAAAAACCTCATGTTAGAAATTCCTCTTGCATCATGTAGTTGGAGATGTACTGTACATACAACATTTTGTTCTTTTATTACACATGAAAAAACCAAATTATTGTTTGTGACCCAAATGAGCCAAAAATGATTATTTGTGGGCCATAAAATTGTGTTGTTTTAAGCAAGAACTGAATTCGCCAGTGGTGATCAAAGATGTTACTAAAATAAAACAGGAAAGCGATTCACTGATTTGTTGATAGAGCTACTAACGTCTAAGAAAGTTGATGTAAGTACATCTGCTAATCATGAGATCCTGAGTTGGGCAAAAATAAAATCACACGAAATTAAATTAAAAAAATAATTAATATTTATAGCAACAGGAGTTAAAAGACTGTGAGATGATGTAGATTTTCGCAATTTTTATATGTCTGTAATGTTTTACATACACAGCAGATTATTTTTAATTTTTTTTTTACCGACTCCGAATTGATGTCGATTTCTGGGACAATCTGTATATATACACAAAGAAAATTAACAATTTTATGGGTGCTGGTAGAGAACGAACCTGGGTTGCTAGCATACTGTAAAATTTTATGGCAAACTTCTTGCCCCTGAGCTACTAGGGCTTGTTTGAGCCTTTGCATGGCCTACAAATAATTCCACCATATTAATCGTTCCGTAAACTTCCACTGCTGCATATGGAAGGACGTCTCCCCATGTAGGAAGGATTTGCCTGACGTCATGCTTGGCATACGATTGACGATCGCAGAACCAGACGTGAGCACCTCTGGCAATGTTGCCTGTCGCAGGTCTGGATATTTTACATCTGAAGTAAACGAGGTGGTTATACCGCCATCCGTGGGAAAACTAAACCCAGAGTCGCCTCTTACGAAACGCACGGGATAAAATGTGTTGATGAATTCTCTTATGCCGCACTTACGCGCCAACTTCGACTATACTGTGTGTGTAACACTAGTTCTGTGTGAAATTCAAAACACCTATTATTAGAATAGTTTATTCTCATTCTACTACCTAGACAATATTCTTAATATCTATAAAACATACTGGTCAAAATGTATGTATGTATAACACTTGTGGACTGTGTGGAATACGAACAAGCGATTATTAGATTAATGTAATTATAACATGTTCAGAAGTACATCATTATTATTTATTATTCATTAATTATTATTTAGATTCTTTACCATTCTCTCCCTCCAAAAATGAATATGAGAGACATTATCCGGAGTAATTGGCTAAAATAGCTTATATCCTTCAACGTTAAATGGGTGTAGTTTTGTAAAATATTATACTTTCTTTATATCTCCATGGTAAGGCATAAATTCCGCCCGCTGTAAACCGTCTAAGGTATAATATTTTACAATAAATAAAATGTTTGATTCATTTGTATTTCAGAACAGCCCTGCATACAAACAAATAATTTTTCAAAACCGTGTGAGAAAAAGATTAAATCAAATTCTACTAATTGTAACATAAATGATGTTCGTGAAGGAAACCTCGATTTAGAAAACCCTACTACTAAATCAAAGCCTAAACTAAAAAGAGATACTCAACCACGACGGACGAAATGGTCGAGCCAAATCACTGCTATAGAGTAAGTGGTAGGATCGTCCGATGTACAGAACTATTTCCTATTGGCTAAGCCACTCACACACACATGCTATCTCTCTCGTATTTAACAATGTTTCATGTGTGTGACCCAGGAGACGCGTGTTTTACTGCTATCGTGGGGACATAAATTATATTTTTAATTGTTATACCGAAAACTAAATTTAGGGATGTATAAAAAGAGACAGAGAAAGGAAGCATGTAGTATTTAATTTTCGTCACGAAAGTTCATTGCATCCTTAGGAAAAAAATATAGTATCATTGCTATATACCAGGCCGACACTCCGTGGGGACTGAAAGAATTTGTATGGGAAGACTATTTAGTCCACTGGGTCACGACTTTTTTTTTTGGATTTTTTAAGTATAAATGCAGCTAAGTATTAATTCAAATTAACTACGAAATATCTGATTTTATAACTGTACTAAAATTGGAGCCTTAATACTCAAAATGTATGTTTTTAATTATTTATACTATTGGGGACACGTTTTAACAAAAAAAAATTGATTCACCCACATACATACATACATACATGTGCACACACGGACATCTTAAAAACCATACTATTCGACTCTAAAGACCATGAAACGTGGAGATATGTTAAAATTTCCAATTTGCAAAATCGAACCCATTCCAATAACTTCCCACTGGGAAGTTAAAATGCTAGTTTTTGTTACGCCAATTATTTCTATCCTATCTAATCGTCCGTCGTAATTCAACAAAGGCAATCGGAACAGTTTGTTTTATTTAAAAAAAAGTGTATTTTATAAAAAGAACACATGTAACAATACTTTTGTTTAGTTTGGATGATATCAGCTGAGTTGGTAGTTAGAGACAGACATTTTTAAAAATTGTTATTCAAGTCTTAATAGCACGCAAATAACCTCTGAGCTTAATGGAAGCCAGTGACTTTGACATTACAGACAGACACTTGTATTTTATTTGTATATAGAGATTGAAAAAAAATCAATACGATGACGCACGTAAAGTCGAATAATTTTTTACCACGTCAAACGATTTCGATGAACTTTGTAGTGCCTTCAAGTCGGTTTTTAGTTTTTTAAAGGTTTAATTATATATTTTATTATCTTTATGAAAAATGTACAATTTGCGCAAACGCAGATGCTCTAATTCGTTCTTACCTAAACCCATTTAAAATGGAAAACGGAAAGATGTTCGCTGTAAACTTTTTTAAATGATCGAACTACTTCTCTAGGATAGTTTTATATTTGTTTGGAGTTGGCTTCGGCTTCTCATGTCCATGAGCTGCGTTGTCTCTTATCATAAGCAGGACTGTAAGTTCGTTTGCATTTCATCTTTATAAAAACATGTTCAACGAAAATATTGTATATAAAAATAGCTCGCACTTTAATCTCCATTATTCTCTGATATGGAAGGTCTGTGTCGTTGTTATATGTATATACAACAAATTACAATTACAAAAACTTAATACAATATAATACAAAAACCTAAACAATATAACTAACTACCTACTGAGGTACCAGCTGGTGATCTTCTGGTCCACCTTACTCATAGATGGGCGGAGGCAGTAGAGTCCAATGGGGAGGCATTGGCTGTTAGTTTGGACATAGTGAAGACCTTTGATAAGGTTTGGCACAAAGCGCTTCTTTCGAAGCTCCATTCCTATAGGCTTCCCGAGAAATTGTGCGATTGTATCACTAGCTATCTTGCTAATCGAAGCACTAAGGCCGTAGTAGACGGTGCATACTCTGATTACAAGCCTGTTAACGCTGGTGTTCCACAAGGCTGCGTGCTATCACCAACGCTGTTCCTTCTACATATCAATAATATGTTGCAAACTTATAACTTTCATTGTTATGCAGACGATAGTACTGATGACGCCTTATACACCGGCTGTGCCAATATTTCTCGGGAAATCGTCGCCGAATACCGGAACAAACTTGTGTCTGAAGTCGTGTCTTTGCTTAACAAAGTCTCGGTTTGGGGGCGACGAAATCTAGTCCAATTCAATCCCCAGAAAACACAAGTTTGTGCGTTAACCGCTAAAAAGAAACCCTTTGTCGTGTCTCCTCAGTTTGAAGGCACTCCCCTTGTTGCCTCAGCCAATATCGGAACGTGCAGTTTGTGGTCACATGGAAGAGAAGACCAAATTGGCCTCTAAAAAGCTTTGTGTGTTCAGCAGAGCGAGTATTTCATGCCGGCACATCGCTTGCAACTTCACAAAGCGCAAGTTCTGCCTCACATGGAATACTGTTCTCATCTCTGGGCCGGGGCACCCCAGTGCCAGCTCCTTCCACTTGACCTCATCCAGCGCAGAGCGATTCGAGCCGTCGACGACCGAGTGCTTTCTGATCCGCTCGATTCACTGGGGCTGCGTAGGGATGTTGCATCACTTTGCGTTTTCTATCGTATCTACTATGGAGAGTGTTTTGAGAATTGTTCGGGTTAGTTCCAGCCGCCAAATTTCACGAACGCACCTCGCGTTCAAAATTCCCGATACCACCCTCACCATCTGGATACTTCGCGGTCCACTACTGTACGTTTTACTAGAAGTTTTCTTCCTCAACTTCTTTGTGGAATTGTTTAGCACCGACGACTTTTCCGGACTGATACGACTTAGGGACCTTCAAGAAAAGAGCTTACTCATTTCTAAAAGGCCGGCAACGCATCTGCAATTCCCCTAGTGTTGCGGTTGATCATAGGCGGCGGTAGTCACTTAATATCAGGTGAGCCGCATGCTCGTTTGCCCCCTCTTCTATAAAAAAGTAGTCAGTAGGAACGTTTTTTAGATGGTAGGACTAGCTTCTACCTAAGAGTCCTTCTTAGTAGATACCATTCTCCTACTTATTTCTGGACCCTAACAGCGGTGCTTGCACTGCTGTTTTCTAGTTCAAGGATATAGAGAGATAGTACGATGGCATTCTATCTTAGTTCTTATAAGTGACAACCAATCTGGAGTCTTTTTTTAAGTTCGCGGTATGTGTCCTTGGTTTGCAGCTGCGATTTAACATCAAAAGTACTGTAATTTCGTTTGTTTCTTCAGTTTTATGAAAAAAGATGTTTTTCAAAATACCTCTTTGCGACTTTATACCTCGTTTTCCATCCTACTAAAGGACAACAACACGCTCGGCCAGTTCCAGCCCTTTCTTGTCGCCATAACTCGCATTCGAACCAAACTGTTTGTTTGTCGTGACGCGTATGGTATGGAACAGTTTGCCAGTTTATTTATTTCTTGGCGGTGTATGAATATCCACTATTCCATATCATCCCGTTGGCGTCGTAAGAGGTGACTGATGGAAACAAATCGGGAGCTGGACAGCAGCGTCTTGCTAATATCGACTGAAAATATAAAACTGCGGTTGCCTACCCGCTTGCCAAGCGTGGCGACACTGGCAAATACCCCCTCTATCACCCAATCTATTGGGAAGGCCTTTCAGCAGTAAAATTTAATAAGTTGCAACGGTCACAGTAACGGTATCCCTTTCCATTAGATTACAATATGGGTTACTTATGTCAAGCTAAATCAGTGCGCTTTATTATTTTCGACAACTACTTATCTTCTGGTGGGATAGAAGCCAGTAAAATACGTGGTAGAGCCACACTGCGGCTATTATGGCTGTAGCATGAATGGGTCGGCTCGACCAGCGAAGGACCACGCTCTCTCAGAATACCGGGGTAAAATAGCAGCTTAATGCTGCTGTGTTTCGTATGGTGAGTGTATAGAACCGGAGACCCGTTTTACTGGAATCTAGGCATTCCATCTTAGTCCTCAAGAGTGACAACGCATCTGCTTTTTGATTCTTACGTGAGGTTAAATGTAGATTCTATGGACCACAGCATCCACTTACCATCAGGTGGACTGTATGCTCGTTTGTCACCCTTATCCTATAAAAAAGTAATGGCTTATAATGGTTTAAATATCCTAAATACTGAGATGAACCTTTTTATTACTAGACCATAGGTGGTAGGCTTTTAGAGTAGATTTCATTTTCTCGTTACAAATATATTTACGTTTTACTACCAGTTGCTGCTTGATTTTATCAGTGGCTGTAATGCTGAAAACGTTCAAGCATTCACGATATTGTTTATTATAAACTTAACTAACATAAAAATTATAAACAACCGCAACTTCATGTACTGGTAATGGATTGAAGTAACATCAGTGCAAAATATTTGTGACTTGTGAAGGACAAATAAATAAATGGAATTAAAATTAAGAAGCGTTCATCATTTACAAAATGGTGGACTTAGTTCACGTAGAGAAGACGTTACCGGTGTAAAGTTCAGCATTGTTGTCGAACAATATTGACATATTTACCTAAACAACACTTTAGGCAAAAGCTTAACAAATTTAGCTCTTCGATTAGGTTTTTTTGATTTCTATAACATAATTACGCATGTGATATCGTAATACGTTGCTTTTTTAATGCGTGTACTTAAAGGAGAAAGTTATTGACTGAGGTGTTGTTTACACGGGGTTTCCTTATTTAGGGACATTAGATCATACTGTGTTACGTAATGAAAACTCGGGTACGGTTGCCAGAAACTTGTCATAGTATTTTACACAAAGTTTTACTTTAATATTTATAAAGCAAAATTTTGCTTTCTGTTATAAAATATTTTGTTTATGATCCGAAATAAAATAAGGATATTCATAATAATATGACAAATTTAACATTATCATTTTTTGTTTTAAAACGAGGCATTCGATCTTAGTCCTAACGGGTGACAACGCATCTGCATTTTGATTCGTAATCGAGGATAGATGTATATGTCTATGGACCACAGCAACCACTTACCATCAGGTGGACTGTGTACTCGTTTGTCACCCTATCCTATAAAAAAATAGATAAATACTCTATAAGTTACTAGTATAATGCAATCACTCATAGAAATTGTGAGAAAATGATAGAAACATGATAAATTTTTGGCAAAAAATATGAATACAGTCAATCGCCATAATATATTGTCTTGAATGTGGCTCAGTGTGGAGAGGCTCACTTTTTTGAAATCAGTCCAAGGCCGTCCATGAAAAAGCTGTGTGTTTTTGTCGACGCTACGTACGCTGAGCCCGGAGACCAACATAAATTCGATTATATGCTTTTTCGTCATTGTGAAACGATCGAAGCGTGCAGACAGGGACAGAGGTATAGAAATAGACCGAGAACGGCTATAGTAGTACTGTGCGCATGCGTAGGCACGTGTCGCCGAATGTGAGCCGATTTACACGGTACCGAATTTCACGGAGTTATCCCGGGATAAATGTGTATTTTAATCAATTTTCTGTTGAAGCGCATAATATTACCTTTAACACACTTTTACAGTTCAGAGTTAGTTTTTACATGTTGTGTCGGGATAAACTGTTGCGATATATGCCAACGCCTGACTGTAAGCACGGGCTCCCAAGCCATTACTTTAAAGACCCTTTCGCTTTTTTAGATAATATTTTACTTTATCTCAATAAATGTTTTGTCAATGTGTCACTATATATTGAAAAACGTTATTAATATCGAATACTCCTAATATAACTCTAATAATAAAATTTTGTTAGTTGTGAATACATCTCGAAAAGTAAAATAAATATTTAATGTAAATTTAATTTAATATAAGAGTACGTATAAAATTTTTTAGAAATACGTATGCTAAAATCTTAAGAGAAATCTTCAGATCAATTCACGGAAGTGTGCTACATCGCGTCTACGCGTTGCGGCGGCGTAGCGCTACGCTTTCGTAGGCCTTGCAGTGGCTACGACGGCTACCCGCCGCCTCACTGGTCCGCGTTCTCAAAATATAGGACACCGTGTCAATGTGTCTCTAGCGCGCACAGACTCCTCAAACACAACAACAAATAATACGGTAGACTGTGATGACGACGCCTGACTAATGAAAAACATAATGACGATGTGAGAACGAACTGTGCCTCGGAACTGAACTATCACTGCCATACGAATTTTCGGCTTACTGAAACGCACAAAGAATCGACGTACGATATCAGAAAATCATTTTTGGTAGGATGTTGACCCCTGACCTAGTTTTGATGCATCTGCGCGCTGCAGTCTTGCAGTGGCCAGCCTAAACAAATCATATACGGAATTAAAGGAAGGTAACCAGCAGAGTGTGTTCAAAGGATTATACCCTAAGTCGTAAGGAGTGTGATACCCGTGTTCATTAGTTTGTAAAAGATATCCCCTGAGTATTTATCTTTATATTAGAGCTTCTCTTGTGCAATATTATTATAAACTGACTGAACACGATAAGTCTGATCGCTTCAAGTGTCTTCGCTTCGGAAAGTATTCGCAGTGTTGTGTATCGGTGTCGATAGTGTGTGCAATTTAAATTTTAAGTCCTGTACCAAGAGGGAACAATATGGCGGGCAATAGAGATAACACACTTGAGGGACAGCTGACGCACGTTATTCAGCACCACATGTCACAACCCGGCACGGAAGCCCAGGTCAGTGTCCATCAAGTTCAGAGTCCATCAGGGAGCGGAACAAAACGACATCAAATTATTATCGATATTAAACAAGACATCGACATTGATGAAATGTCAACACGCTCACTGGCTGAGAGTGTAATGGAAACACTGGGGGCGCGGTCTGCGGCTGTTTACATCGACAATACGCATGTCGCTGGCGAAAATTCAGACATGGAATCTTTGACGACCGTAAATGTGATTGTTGCCAACGATTTGAGCCAAACAGCATCAAGCCCTCAAGTGGAAGAAACAGAAGTAGGAGATACAAGTCAAGAGGCTTCAGAAAGTTCAGGGATCCTGCCAGGGAATCGAATTGCGGTCGATAGGATCGTGGAGATGACGAACGCGGCTAACACAAACAGCGAAACGTCAACATCGAGTACAGTGTCGATAACAACAGCTGCCACCACTACAGCATCAGGTAATTTAATCTTAGCTTTTAGGTTAATGATTTTTTCCAGATTGTATCATCGCATTTATGAAGGCAAGGGAAAAATTATGAATGAGATGACAGAAAAAGTAACGTTGGTAAATTTTGGAATTTTATTTTTAACATTTTGACCGATAATAAATTAAAAAGAAAAAATAGAATATTACAAAAGTTATAAAGAAGAATTAGACCGCCTTTTTATATTTTTACAAAAATAAATACTCAGGTGGTTAATATTAATGACTAAAAGTCAGTATTAGGTGAATTATGAGTTGTAATACGGGCAGCAGAGTAAATCACGTACATTGAATTAGAAAGGTAATAATACTTTTTAAAGTAAGTAGTCTTTTGTTACTAGCTCATAAAATAGGACATTAAGTTTATGTGGCTTAAAGCTAACGGCGCTATAAATAACTAGACTACAAAGAAAGAGGTTATTTTAGTTTTAGGTTTCAGCTTAAATAACTGAAAATGGGAAGTTTTAAATTTATATAGCTATTGAATTCATGCTGCAGCATAAAATACAAAGCAAACATGCAGTTAGTTACGACTTCATTTGTTTGTCTTAGTCGTTACAAATAGACATCATTATTATCATTATCGTCGTAATAATCCACCACCAGTCCACTGCTGAATATGTCTCCATCAAGGATCTTACCAGGTATTGACTCAACTCAAATGGACGGCTATAACACTGGGTTCAGTTGCTTTAATATGTAGATAGGATGCGTTTTAATTTACATATATTACATCATTTTTTTATTATGAGTTAAACTCAGTCAAAATTAAAAATGCAATTCAATAGTGATAAGAATCAAAATGATTAGTGAATTAGGCAAAAGCTCTTATTTTAAAGTTATGAATTAAAAGATGTAGAGATAATAGAGAATATTTGTTGTAGTGAAATCATTCAAATATCTTCTTAAACATTGGATGATTCGGTTTTTTCACTATACTCCAATAAATCTAAGAATTACCTTTTAACAACTGTTACATTTATTGGACTAGGCATTCTAACTGAAAAATCGGTATCTACAAAATTTGATTTTTAAGAGAGCGATATCGATTCTTTAGAGATGACAATAATTTACATAATTGATAGAATCAGGCGTTACTTTGCGGAAATCCATTATAACAAAAAATAAAAATGTAAATTTCTTTGCA
>DWHP01005472.1:0-11912 GCA_018247895.1 Parnassius honrathi | reverse complement strand
GTTAAACTCGCGTCAGGTCACGTGTCCTGATCGAAAATTCGTAAGACGGATGGAGAGAGACAGCGGGCGCGGCGTGGAGAAGAAGTATCCTCCTCTCTTTCTACGGCGCGGCGAACATGACCTGCGCTTGATTTCTGAGAGATAAACTTTTTAATGTAATGTAAATTGTCGTGTTTGTGTACGATAGCGCAATAAATAAATATTGTATTCTACCACATTAATGATAGTACTTTTATACCGATAATTAAAGCAATTCGTGCAAAATTATTCGCTAACCATTCCAAAATATCAAAAATGCACAACGTTAATATTCATGTTTTCACTTCAGCTGGCACTCCCGGAGTGCAACCCGTCGTTTTTTTTAGAATAAGGGTAACAAACGAGCACTCAGTCCACCTGTTGTTAAGTGGATGCTGTCGCCAATTTTTCCTCAATTAAAAATCAAAATGCAAATGCGTTGTCACCCTTGAGGACTAAGATGGAATGCCTCGTGGCCGGACATTTCGACTCCGTCGGAGTTCCGGAATCTCTCAACATACGTAACACAGCAGTATTAAGCTGTTATTTTACGCTGGTATTCTGTAAGAGTCGGTGTCCCTCCCTGGTTGTCTCCATTCGTGTTACAACCATAATATATCTGCAGCGTGGCTCTATCACTACAAAGATATAGTTCACACTGAAAAAGCTATAAGTCTATTACTAACCATCGCTTTCTCTAATCGTAAAAGGTTATTATGACATCTAAAAGAGAGGAATACTTGGAGCATCTTATGCTCTGAAAATGAATTATAGATTATGAATCTAGTAAAGCAAAAAATGAAATAGTAATCTGGTATATTTATAACGTTTCAAAATATGTACATGAAGTCACTAAATTATGAACTGGGAGTCCAATAGCGACGCGCTACGGATTAGCACGGATGTGGTTCACTAATATGAAGGTATTTTTTTTACTTGATCGCAACAGTTACGGCTGCAACTCACCAAAAGTCCACCGCAGAACCATAAGCCTCATCCATGGATTGACTCATATACATAATGTTCTCCAGACCGAATTTTGGCCACGGCGGCCTGCCTCAACGGAGGCTAGCCATCGGCGTATGACAGGATTATAGTACCCACGTGTATGCGCAAGCACAGGTGCACTTTCTATTCCCTCACTCTCATAATCCGATGGGACGGTAAACCGACACGATCCGAGAGAGATCAGGCGCAGGACCAACGGCTTAACGTGCTTTCCGAGGCACGGGGGTGAGACACCGCCAACTTCCTGACTCCGGGCAGCTACTGAGAATTTCTTGTCAGAAAAACTCAATAATAGATTTTTTGGCTCGACCCGGGATTCGAACCCAGGACCTCACGATTAGTAGCACTGCTGCAACCACTAGATCAACGAGGCAGCAACTAATTGTAATTATTGAAGATTTAGACCTTAATATAATAGATCTTATTAGATATTAAGTGGAGAGCGGGTTTTTTATTAATAATTACGGAATTGTTAATTGTGTTATAAAGATCAAGGGATATCTCTATATACAATTTTTTAGTTTGGGCATACACATATAACCATAGGGTTTATTATAACCCACAGTAATAAAAAAGGGGAAAAATATTAATATTAAAATTTTAATTAATGCGTTACGAAATGAAAAATAAAAACTATATTTACCGTAATAAATCATTTTGTCCTCACAGACTACCCCCTAAGGGGGTTATCTGTGTTTTGTCCTCAACTTTTTTTAAATAGTCACTAATTTTGTTTAATAACAAGTAACATAAAATAACATTATTCTATTTACATTACCGCTAATTTGGCTAGTACTGTTATTATACACTATGCTGAATAAATAAATGTATCCGACAGAAAACTGAAGCAAATTTAAGGAACCTACTAAGGACTGATTTTTCAATTGTAAAATTATAACCTCATTGAATAAACAAGTGAAATGATTACCTACTATTTTACTAATTACTTATTTAACTATTCTAATAATACAACTATAATTTTGATTTGTTCATTGTTATTAACTAATTAAAAATGACAGATATAAAATAACTTTCATCAAAAGATTAAAAGATCAACCGAAAGTCAGATTCTACTCTTGATGTTCGCTTTAAGAACATCTTCATTTATAGTACACGCTCGTCTGACCTATCGTTCTTATTAATTTGAAAGTGACTTTAATCTAATGGTTATGGGTACGAACTGCAAACTAGAAAATCGTGAGTTTGAAACTTCCATGCTACTAATATCGCGTACTATCCAAGCTAATGTTAATCACAAGCAAATTAATGCTAATGTTAAAATTGTTACGAATATGCGTACAAAAATGTGCACACAGTAGCAGTCAAGTTTTAGTTTTGAGGTTAATACCACATTAAAAAATCTTGTAGTAATGATTAGAGTGGAATCAGAGAGCTTCCTGTTAATAATAGTATACTTACCTCATAATAAAAGATCTAAAATATGTAGAAATAAAAGCAACGAGAGGCATTATCAAAAAGCAAGTGTATCTGCAAAATAAAACTAGAAATCCCCACTACTTGGATGAGTTAAACACATTCAGTAGTTAATCGTTTTACCCGTATACTTCATTTGTTATTCCTTTTTTTTGCTATCAAGTAGCAACAGAAGTGCAAAAGTATCATCTCTACACGCCTACTCCTTGGTATGTTTTATATAGGAGAGAAAATAATAAAGCATAAGAAAACATTCTAAGTAATTTATGAATGCTGTCGTATTCTTTAAAAGAATCATATACTGGAGTGGACTTTTAACGGTCGTTGATGTGATATAGGAAGTAAAACATAAATCATTACAAAAGGCTCTCTGAATGTAATTACGCTGAATACAAAGTTTTTATGAAGCCATAAATACAAATCTCTCCGGACGTAGTTGTCCGAGGGATCAATGTAGCGTAAATATCAATTACGTAGCTCATATTGGGAAATTTGGGAGCCCGTCGGTAATTGCCGAAACACTGTCCAATCCACCCCTGATTGCGTTTTGCCCAATATTGCTAATTTATTTTTATATGCGTCTATATTAAGGGGAGTAGTATGCGAGAATGGTCTTTTTAACTCATTATAGCATCGTAAAGTTTTATTGGAAATTGTTTTGTATTATCCGGTATGAACAACGTGGTTGGTTCTTAAGTATGTATGATAATTATTACTTTTGATTAATACTAAAGAAATGCTTATATTCTGTCACGTGGTGGCAAAAGTCAATTCAGGGATGTAGATAATCATTGCGTTAAAGCCTGGCGTAAAACTCCAGACTGGCAGGTTAAGCGTCAAAGGTGCCCACGTTCATCAGTCGACCTTTACGGGCAGATGAATGATTTTCTTTTAAAATTAGGGTGACAAACGAGCATACAGTTCACCTGATGATAAGTAGATGATGTGACTAATCTACATCTATTTTCGATTAGGAATCTAGATGCAGATACGTTGTCTTTAAGGACAAAATATGGAGTGTGACGTTTCCTTTAATAATGGTCTCCTGTTCTCTACACTCACAATATAAAACACAGCAGCATTAAACTACTATTTCACACTGGTATTTTGAGAGAGCAGGATCCTTCCCCAGTCCAGCGAACCCATTCGTGCTACCACCAAAATATAGCTGCAGCATGGCTCTAAACGATGTTGAAGAGAATATTTATATCGTATACGTATATAGTTTATTTCTGAGCACGGACCTTCCTCATTGTAAGTGAAGTTTGTCATAATCGTTTCGCGCCTTAGCAAACTGCTTTCCAACGCCGATATTGGTTGTTATGGTTATTGTTAGTTATACTTATGTATAGTTATATTAAGCTTAACTCATATTAAGCTAAGCTGGTGCAATTAACCATACACATACACACTATTTATCATAAGTTTTTGTTTTATGGAAGGCCAGCAGATGCGTTGCCAGCTTTTTAAAAGTAACCTCGCTTCTCGAAGGTCCCTAAATCATTCCGAACTGATTCTATAAAGAAGTTGTGTAAGGAATAAAACTTTTACTAAATCGTTTAGTGGTCAACTGCGAAGTAGTAATGTGGACCATCCACATCGAACTCCTCTGAACACTCCTCATGGGCAATGCAGAGTGATGAAACATCGCCGGTGGGATAGTACTCTAACAACTACATTTTATTAGGAAAAAATCTGAGGATACAATATCTATCGGGTACTTTCCGTTTGACCCGTACCAAAGCTTTAGAATGAGAATCTCTTATACTGTCAGCATATGGTATAAAATAATCTAAATGATGCTGAACTGGAATAACTTAAAAAGTCTTTTTTTTCTGTACTTTATGACATAACTTAAAATATCTTTCGCCGGCTTAGTTTACCTTGTCTTAAGCCTTCAAATCCGGGTTGCTTGCGAACTGTGAAAATTACAGCTAGCTCTTAGCCCCATAGCTTTCAAGCATTTTACATATGTGACAAATTTAAATATCCTATTAACCAAATATATTAAGAACTTAACAATTAATAAGCAATGACGTAATAATTTTCAAACTATTTTTTCCTGCATTTAATTTTACCTAATTGATTTTTTTAAATATTTACTATAAGGGTGACAAACGAGCCACATAGTGGACTGTGTCACTATATGGCCCATAGACATCTACATCTATCCTCGATTACGAATCAAAATGCAGATGCGTTGTCAACCGTGTGAACTAAGATCGAATGCCTCGTTTGTAGTAAAAAGGGTCTCCGGTTCTCTGCACTCACCATACGAAACACAGCGGCGTTAAGCTGTGTAAATAGTAAAGCTGCAGCATGGTAAGTAAAGTAAAAGTGACAGCCTATAATATACGTCCCACTGCTGGGCACAGGCCTCCCCTCATTTCTGAGAGGGCTTTAGGTCAAGGAAGTGTCCGCCGCGCTGCCCCTATACGTGTTGGCGAATTTCACATGTCTTCGAAATATTTTTTTTCTTATTTCTTGGCCATGCAGGTTTCGTCCCGATGTTTTCCTTCACCGCCGAGCACGTGGTAAATCAGCACTTAAAATTGCAAATAACAATTTCATTGGTACCGGCGGGGATCGAACCCGGTTTACTCGCGTTCTGTTATATTTACAGCGAGCGGCTAGCAGCATGGTATTAACACGTAAAAAACACGTTGTACGAGAATTCCTGCACCTGATACTTAAAAGCTATAAAATTTCTGTTCATTCTAAGAATAATGACTCCACTTTTTTATTTCAACAGTCGATTTCTACGTGACTCCTCTTTAAATTGTTACTTTGTGAAAGTGGAAACGGTTTTCAATACGCGTAACGCACTTTTCTACGAAGGCGAAGGGTAAAAGGTTTTTCCATCTAGTTTCCCATTATGGAGGGAAATTGGAAGGCCCCCTGTACATGCGTCGCGTCACATTGTCGGCCGGTTGACATGCATTGTGTACGTGATTAATGATGCACGAGTACAACCCAGTTTACACGACGTAAAAATGTCGAGACCTTATCATAATAATATATGTATGAGTTTGTTATTAGAAAAACTTACATCACGTATACGGAATAATTTGTTTTAATTATTCAATGAAGTCAGGAACGACGCATAGCTCAGGTCATAGGTTCTCGCAGAATCTAGGTTAAGATCTTTACTACAGTCAACATGCGTACAATGATAATTATGGTTGGTGCTAGGATCCTGATATTGATAATGATTTTCTCATGTCTCTGCCGTTATATTTGAGAGTACCTTCAACCATATCGTATAAAGGTCACATCGCATATGAATAGGTTTTTTACGTAACCAAAATGAAGAGCTACATTAAATTTTTGAGAAAGAAGACAAAAAAGTTGATTTTGATGTTTTGTTCTCATAATGTGAAGATCGTCAAACAAAGTTTCTCAGTGAAACTTAATATGCAAATACCAAAACCAGAACAGATCTCATAGAAGGTTCAAAAACGATAACTACATGTCATCCTACGAGTATTCAAGCCGATGGCCTGCTAAAGACCGGATAAAAATTAAGACCTATTTATGATGTCAATATCGTAGATATGCTGAATAATATGACTGTATTTTAATATGTTTAGCAACATAATATTTTTGTGGTCAATGATGAGAAACGAAGACTTTTTAGACACTAGTAACGAATCATTCCATCTTGGTCCGCAGGGTTGACAACATTTTGAATTTTAAACGTTGATAATTAGATCAACGATGCTGTGACTCATAGACGATTACAATTATTTTTGTAATCGTCTATGAGTCACAGCATCCACTTACATTCTGGTGGACTGGGCTCACGTTTGTTTCGATTGGAACCCCTTAGAAAACCCAGAGTTTTTTTACCTGCAGTCTGTGAGCTTCGCAGGCCTTCGGTGTACATAAGACCCATAGGTTGCATGTGTAAAATGTTTGACTAAAAGCTCTGGTTTATTTTAACTGTCTTATCTTACGACGACAATTTCCACAAGATTCGTAAAATTATCAACTCTGTGGGTTATTTCATATTATTATAACAGAGTTGTATAGTAAACTTACTATTAATCACTAAGGCAGTTATAAGTTCTTATGTACCTGTGACCGTCGTAACGTTGGCTCAAAGAGCAACATTTTTTGAAGTGAAAACTTCATTAGCGGCGTTACACACTTTTTCTGTAATGCGTAATGTTAAACTCGCGTCAGGTCACGTGTCCTGATCGAAAATGCGTAAGACGGATGGAGAGAGACAGCGGGCGCGGCGTAGGGAGGAAGTATCCCCCTCTCTTTCTACGGCGCGGCGAAAATGTTGATTTCTGAGAGCTGAACTTTTTAATGTAATATAATTTGTCATGTTTGTGTACGATAGTGTAATAAATAAATATTGTATTCTACCATATAAATGATAGTACTTTTATACTGACAATTAAAGCAGTTAGTGCAAAATTATTCCCTAACCATTCCAAAATATCAAAAATGCGCAATGTTAATATACAAGTTTTCACTTCAGCCGGCACTCCCGGAGTGCAACCCGTCGTTTTTTTTTATAGAATAAGGGTGTTAAACGAGCACACATTTTACCTGATTGTAAGTGAATGCTGAAGCCCGACATTTACATTTATCCTTGGTCAAAATGCAGATGTGTTGTGAGCCTTGAGGATTAAGATGGAATGCTTCGTTTTCAGTAAAAAGGTTAAAATTAAAAAGGATACGAAAGGTTTTCATTAATTTCATGAGTTAATGTGTATATAATGTGCTGTGGATACGATTAAAACTTCTTACATTGTTTTATTTTTAAAAGTTAAATTTTCCGTTGTTTTGACGAAGCATATAAAACAGGTTATAAAAACAAAAATTATTTAATTGAAACGCGATAATATCTGTAAAATTAGTTGTATTCAAATATTCATTGCCTTACAGATCTAACAAAAAAAAAATGATATGTTGGTAAGTACAAAAATTATTATATTAAAACACATTTGCGTCAAATCACTTAGTGTAACGATGTGTATTTTATATTACTTAATTTAATGTACAGAGTGATTTTTTTATTTTGTAAAGACATACAATAGGCTAAATTATGAACCTCTCAATTATGCTGGTTATATCCATATTGATGAAAAATATGTAACTAAACTAAAAAAGCATCGTCATCACCATCATTGCAGCCCTTCACAAGTCCACAGCTGAACATAGGCCTGCCTCAAGGAATGCCACAAAGCGCGGTACCATGAAAAGGGCTGAGCTCGGAGATAGACTTCGAAATGAGGATACCCACAGAAGAACCAGAGTAACCGACATAGCCTCACACATCAATAAGCTAAAATGGATTAAAATATTTCCACAACATCTTGTAAAAGTTCATTGCCGGAAATAATCTCTTCCATAGATTGCCTATATTTTGCGTCGGATCTTGCCACAGCTGCCACGCTTGACAGACGAGTTGTAACCACAAATTTTTTTGTGTTATTATCAGGAAAATGCTGTTTCTTTTCCTCTGTCCACTTACGACAGATTAAAATATAGGTGGACTATGTGCTCGTTGGTCACCAAATAATATAAAAAAAAATTGGATTCTCCCCATAATGGGCCGTTTATAGAGTGAATTTGCCTTAATCGTAATGCTTGAGTAAATTAATCTATCAATGGGGGAGGCCAATGTATGAATTTTGGATAGGCTGTAGCAGTGACAGTAACGTTTGACGCATTGGCGACTGCAATATCCGAAATTTCGCCCCTTGGACTCTGCTGATAATCCGTCATATCGCCATCTGTCGGAAGACATAAAATCTTTTTTGCATATTCTAATGTCGCGTCTTATAATACCGCTCGTCAGTATAATAGATTATAATAATAAATTCTCCTACGCCGCTTCCTATGTAAGTACAATTTTTTTTTAAAATCACTTTAAACACATTGATCACGATATTGGAACTTGACATATTGATCTTTATAAAGGATGCAAGGCAATGTGTGAAAATTTGCATGCGCTTGAAGAGTATTCGGCTCAGAATATATCCGAAACTAATAAAGCATAATTTAAAGTGTTTCCGCTCTTAAAATTGCAAAAATCTAGTACCGATTAGTTTGACATCACATCGACTGTACTATTCGAGGTATTCTAAATTAACTAATAAAATAAAAAAATAAGTGTGTCACTGAAAAAGACGTGTTAAGTTAAAACGAATCGAATATCGATTCGTTTTAACTTAACACGTTTTTGATGGTAACGGCTAATTTATGGTTATAATTGCTGATTGGATACAAACATCAATTATAACCATAAATTAGCCTTTACCATGACTGCTGTGTAGCGCTTGAAATGTCAGGAATTTAAAATAAGTAAATATACGTGATAAATTTCGTAAAAGATAGTTAGATAAAGTTTCAATTAAATCTTCAATGTCATCAAGGTCTCATCGCCTGTTAGACGTTGGCTATAAAAAATGAAAATATGTATAAAATAATCGACTCCTTAAAATAACTGCTTATAAATTTTTCGAATTAATTGACTGAGAAAAGGTGAGGAGTTTACAGACTTTTTTTTTACCCATAACTTATATTCGGTCACCGTAAAATCGTATTCTCGAAACATACGAGTATCTGCAACAGGAGGGGCTCATGTTTAGTGTAAAAACCACAAACCAAACATTTTTATTCCAAATCGAGGAATATTTTTGTACTAAGGACCAGTTTTATCTTAATTACTGCGTTTTGAATGGTGAGTGTAGTCCATCTTAGTCAGCAGAGGTGACTCTAAACTATTTGGGCATGGGCAGATTTGAAATAAACTATTTGGGTATGGGCTAATTTGATCAAAATCGGTTAAGTAGCTTAGGAGTCCATCGCGGACAAACAACGTGACATGTAATTTATATATATACCACTAAATTCCACGATAGTTCTTCCCAGTACAGTACAGTACCCATTTATTTCCCGGACCAGTGGTAAAAGTAAAAAAATTATGATTCTATTGTATTCCATTCTATTCACGAACAGGAGTAAAAGTGGTACCCCAGACGGACCTCAAGACAAAACGGGAGTCCCACCACTCAGACCAGCCAACCTAACTCATCTAGCCAAGTTCATTATGATAAGTCTATTTCTAACGAATGTGAGGTATTTTAAATTAGAATCAAGATACTTTTCTAATCATGAATGCTGAAGCGTTTTATTTGTCTTTATGCTTTGACGATTGCTATGTGGTACTTCAAACAAAACGAAGTAATAGCAAATTTACTGTGGTTTATTTAAGCCATGGTTAATGATGTTTTTAAACGCCGTTTTTCTTTAAAAATTATGAAAATATTTTTAAATAATTAAATATTATTTCAAAATCTAGGCACACCTTGATGTTCTTTCGCGAGGATTATTGGATTTTTTTTGCAAAATTTATTAACACCGTAAATGTTAAACTCTAATTACAATAATTCTAACACTTTCATTTGTTTTTATTCGAAAAGTTAAAAAGAAAATTAATTTTTGGTCACACTTTTAACCATCTTCAATAAAGAAGGATGTTTGCAATTAGTTAAAACGCTTTTTTATGTATATTTAGCGATAATTAGAATAGAGGTAATTCAGTGACAGACCAATATAAATTTGGTCAAAATGATGACGAGCTTAATGAAAAAAATTATCATACTCTTCAGTTTGCAAATGTATCTACATAACATTATGGGTGAAATTGCTTTTTGAAAAGCTTAATTATAGATAAAACGAACACGTTTCTATAAGTGGTAGAGCCACGCTGCAGCTATATTACAGTTGTGGCACGAATGAGTTGGTTTGACCGGAGCAGGACCATGTTCTCACAGAATACCAGCGTAAAATAGCAGCGTAATACTGCTGTGTTTTGTATGGTGAGTACAGAAAAACGAAGACCCTATTTACTGGAATTCCTCATGCCATCTTAGTGCTAAGGGGTGACGAATTGGCATTTTGATTCTTAATTTAAGATAAAGTGTGTGTATGAGTGTTCGTTCGTCATCAAAATGCTTTAAAAATGTCTCAAAATAAAAGATATTGCATAATATAACTTATTATTTATATTTCTGAGGTAAGAATCACCATGCAAAGCTAATATTTGGACTACAACTTGCACGTGTTAGTTGCGGCTGCAAGTGAATCGACAGCATATTATATAAATATCCGTATAGAGTTCTGTGGTCGGAGTATTTGACAAAAACTCCGTTTACATCAACTGCGGCAGCTTAGCGATCAACATGTTTCTTTCTTTATCAGTCTTTTTTTCCGAGCAATCTTTTCGTAACAGTTCTTTATTGAAAGTAGGCCTCTCTCATTGTTATTGAAATTCTGGCAGGGTGGAACTCAGAAAACGCAAAGTAAAGTTTTTGGCAGAATCATCAGCGTTACAGCACTACACTGAATCAGACGTAATCATGTCGAATGGATCAGCAACAGCTAGTGTAGGGCCACGCTTTCACAGGATACCAGCGTAAAATAGGAGCTTAACGCTATTGTGCTTTGTACAGTGAGTGTAGAAAACCGGAGACCCTTTTTACAGGAAACAGCGCATTCCATCTTAGTCCTTAGGAGTGACAAAGCATCTGTATTTTGATTCCCAATTGAGGATAAATGTTTAAGTTGTGAAAATTTTTCTTATATTTTTAATTAAAACTTAGAATTAAAATTAAAAAAAGACTAGAGCTTCGCCCTAGTGATTCTGACCGTATAGTGGCGGTGTAAAAATATACGAAATATATATATTTTATAAGTGGTAGAGCTACGTTGCAACAATAATATGGTTGTAGCACGAATGGGTCGGCTTGGCCAGGGTAAAACTCTGCTCTCACAGAATCCTAGCGTAAAATAGAAGCTTAATGCTGCTGTGCTTCATATAGTGAGTGTAGAGAACCGAAGTCTATTTTTACTGGAAACGAGACATTCCATCTTAATCCTCAACGCTTCTCCATTTTGATTTTAATCGAGGATATATGTAGATGTCTAAGGGCCGTGTGTACTCGTTTGTCACTCTTATTCCATGAAATTAAAAAAAAAACGCTTAACACTCCAACAATGAAAAGCCTCCTTTCTGTAGAAAACTGTTACGAAAACGGTTGTCACCCTTATTGTATAAAAAAGTATAGTACCAGTCAGGTGCTCTGTACACTGCGTCACGTGGTCGTCAAAAAGATTATACGGAATTCATGAATGTTATAAAAACAAATTTGACCGTGAGTAGGTACCTATTTTATTCGTTTAATTATTACCTATTTCATAGACAAACAGGCGATTTATTGTTATTAAATCAATGATTTGTTAAAAATGCTTTCATAATTGATTTAATTACGATTGAATAAAACTATATATACGGATTTTATCACGTTTAATAAACTTAGTACCTTGATGTCCGGTATTTTTTTGGAAATACCGTGTTTTTTGGAAATTACATTTAGATACAAATTACATACTGATGAAATATGAATAATATTTTTCGATCATACCGACAT
>DWHP01005471.1:0-11912 GCA_018247895.1 Parnassius honrathi | reverse complement strand
AACAAATGATCGTGCTCATCACACAAACATTTGTCCTGGGTGGGAATCGAACCCACGACCTCCGGCATAGCAGTCAGCGTCACTAACCACTAGACCAACAGGCCTGTCGGTAAAATAAAGGTAATAAACAAGCACACAGATCACCTGATGGTAAGTAAATGCTGTGACCCATAGACATTTACATTTGTCCTAGATTAAGAATCAAAATGCAGATGCGTTATCATCCTTGAGGATTAAGATGGAATGCCCCGTTTCCAGTAAAACGAGTCTCGGGTTCTCTACACTCACTATACGAAACACAGCAGTATTATGCTGCTATTTTACGCTGGTGTAATGTGAGAGCGTGGTCCTACCCGGTCGAGCCGACCTATTCGTGCTAAAACCATAACATAGCGGCAGCGCGGCTCTACCACGTATAAATATATATACGAGATAGATTGCCTACATATGCCTTGCCACATCTGAAGACTAAGAGTCAATAAATCCAGTAAAAACTGGCTCTCTGTAAACTTCAGACCAAATTTCGAATCGGTCGTATACAGGTTTATTTTGTAATAACCTGCCAAATTTGCAGAGAAGGTTTAGAATAAATAATATAGGGAAATGATGAAAAAAATAATTAAATTAATCTCAAAAATTGTCCTTTTCATCTTTTAAATTCAAAATGCGTTGCAATGAATTATTTTAACTGATTTTACTGCGCACGCACTAATTGGTCGCCACACACTGTCAGTTAAACTGATCATTCCAACTGATACTGATTTGGAAATACCAGTAAATAAGGCTCCTACATTTATTTGAAATTATTCCAAATTGAATGTGATTAATGGGCAACAACGTATTTGCCTACCGATCGACCCTTACGAGTGTTAGTGAGAGTTATGGACGACACACACGGTCAGTTCAACCTATCGTTCCAACTGATCAGTTCAAACTAAAACTGTTGATATTTTTTTAAATATTGGATTTTCCGACTCATTATAGCAGGGGTTCCCAAACTTTTTCAATTTAAACCAAAAATTAACAAATGTTAATTTCTATAACAATGACAGTGGTTTTATTAGAATCAAAGGTCGCATAACGCTATAAGGTTAAGTATTTTGTCTCGGCGCCCTAGCTAGTCGAAATAAGTTACAATTATACAAGGTAGAGTTTTTTTTTAAATAGGAAATAAAATATAATGTTATCTTAGTCAACATAACATGTGAGCTCGGGGATCTCCACACATTTTTTTCAAAGGAGAGCTTGACACCGCTGTCACAATTTAAGGAGAGTCTAACTGTTAGGTAACGAACATGTTGTAGAGCAACGGCGAGGGACTTGCAGGGCAGTGGACAGCGCGAACTAGTGCCAGCACACTTCACTAAGTCTGCTGTACAAAGCATGCTGTTGATGCCAGCGTGTTTTATAGTACATATTTAACCAATTCTAAGTGCTGTTTTCGAAAAATATAATATCTGTAATAGTGACAATATAATATCTATATTGGTGGCAATATAATATCTATAAAGTGGAATTCAAATGAAGGCCATGCTTATGTTTCCCCTCGTTTTTTTTTTTTTTTTTGATAAAATTGTTTATCCAAATACGAATACACACGAATAATTGAATTTAACAATCGAAAACTTAAAATATCTATACAACGAAATTGTTAGGAAAATATTTGACAGTGCAGTATTTTAATTGTGTTTTTGTATTAAAAAATGATCTTGTTCAACGCGTGTTTTTATCCTATAAGTATGTGCATAACAGTAAGTCAAAACTATATATATTTTGTGAATATTAGAAACAAAAATAAAGAAATATTTACGTGTCAAAAACATTAATCAAAAGTCTAAAATGTGTAAATTCGCTCAGTCTGTTAACACAGCGGGTTTGTAGTATGTAGTGATAATACGTCATAATTGCTTGTGCACACATGCTCCCGGCGACACCGATCCTCGTACAAAATAAAGTTGACAGAAATTTATTTGGATGTTCTATGGTACATAACATCAATAAATAATAACTATTAACTATTCAAAATTATTTTATTCCCAATTTCGTGAAAACTCCTAGCATACACGTCGCCCGCGAAAATACTTAGGGCCTGACGCCGGACATCAAAGGTGTTTCATAACTGTTAGATTTTTAAACTGTGCCGCTACTCTCATTTCTCGCTCCAAATTGATCTTAGGGGGATATTGCCTTTTTATTACAGCTACTATCGATAATCCGATTTATTTCGTACCCGCGAACACATAAGTTTAGTTTCCGGAGAATGGTAAACAGGAGCGTCTCACGGCGCCCGTCTTTACTCTCTACGGCACACAAAGGCGCCCCGGCGCACACTTTGGGAACCACTGCGTTATCGTGATATCTACGCGTAATACAATAAACGTTTAATACCCATCACCGTAGTCTAACGTATACATTAATTCATTTATGTTTTATATTAAAATGCACCTGATCACTTACGCCACCATTGAACAAGTCCGTACCTACGTTTCAATACCAACTTTAATAAAACCAAAACTAAATATTAAAGAAGATACGCTTTACGATTTCCTTAACGACTTTTTTAAAAAATATTGGTACTTTAGACGTGATATAGTTGTAAACAAACAGACAGACAGATAAATAATTCTAAACGTTTTAGATTTATCTATAGAATAAGGCTGACAAAAGACCATACAGTCCACCTGATGGTAAGTGGATGCTGTGGCTCATGGACATCTACATCTATCTTTGAATAAGAATCAAAATGCGGATACGTTACCACACCTGAGGACTAAGATGGAATGTTTCATTTCCACTAAAAAAGGGTCTCCGGTTCTAGCACACTCACCGTACGGTATTAAGTTGCTATTTTACGCTGAAATCCTGTGAGAGCGTGATCCTTGCCTGGTTGACCCGCCCAATTCGTTCTACAACCATAACATAGCTGCAGCATGGCTCTACCACGTAACAAATGTTTTTAATTACTTATTTTCAGTCTCTTTCAATCATTTTTTCACAACAATATAAAATGTATATAATATAGATTATTAACGCGGTACAACTCACACACAACCTTTACAGAGGGAGTAAATACAAATAGTAGAAAGTTTATCATACTTATAAAGAAGTCTTACTACATGTATGTTAAATAGTAATACCACAGAATACTATAATACACAATAGAACGGCTGTTAACCTTATTTTGTACGAGGTAAGGCGTCGCCGGGAGCACACATACAAGCAACTACGTCGTATTATCAGTTAATCACTATTACAAACCCGATTCGCTATTTTTTGTGTCAGAAGAATTTTAATACGTATTTATTTGTAAATAGCGTGCAATTTGGCATTTTCTAAATAATTTGCATGCGAATTTTGGAAAGGATTGTAACGTCAAAACACATCCCGTGTTGACATTTATAAGTGTGAATTAACGTGTTACTGACATTTTAGTGGCTACACGGGCTCCGCCCACTCCCCCGTTCTATTATGTATGTATTATAGTATTCTATGAGTAATACCGTTATTTGACAGACAACAAGTGGTAAATTTAAAAAAAAATTGTACAACCGACTTCAATATAAATAAAATGAGAACATCTATGTACTTATTCGAAGTCAATTAAATACGCATTATTAAGGATAACTCAAAAACTACTCGTCTGATTTTGATCAAATTTATATGGGACACGAGAATCACCAGCTTTCACATAAAAAAATATCATATCGGTTCACCTGGAAAAAAGTTCTGAGGTAACACACAACAACACATAAAAATACAGTCGAATTGTGTACCACGTTCTTTTTGAAGTCGGTTAAAAAAAGGAGAGTAACGAAAATACGTCAGTTTGAATTGAAATCCGTATCGAACTCGACAGTTTTTTTTAGTAAGCTTGCTCAGACTAATTAACTACATTTTGTTATAAGGCCGTTATAATTTGAAATAACAGTCGACCTTATTTTTAATTTGAAATTTCCTTTCGGCGAAAAAGCTTTACCACCATTAAACAAGATTATAGATTAAACTATCATATTATAAAGTAAATGTTATTTTAACCTGTTCACTAGCCAACACGCAAATGACCTTCGAGATGCAGATCTTGAGATTCCGAGGAAACTATTCAACATCTGTTGGTACACGTGTAGAAAATTAAATTCCAACGATAAAGGAAATTATTTCTGAATTATGACAATCACGACCAGAGGACAGAATAACAGTGTACTTTAGATATGTGCTCAGGGTTCCATACTTACATATTATATAGGATTACATACATATGTTTGGTGATAACGCAAATTATATATTTACTCGTCTATTTTCACACGGTATATGCGGTTCCGTGTTAACACTGTAATGCCGCGGCCAAAAACATCGCGATAACGCGTATTATAATCGCTTTGTCGCGATGTATGTGACCACATATTCGTGAACACTTGGTCACTTCGTGCGAAGTCGGAAGCACAACGCTTTGCTGTCGTTAAACTCCCGCACATCAAAACATTTTATTGCGATGAAATTCGCTTGTGCGGCCACACTTCAAGCGGCGCACAGATATCGTGCGTAGCGGACTTGTAAAATTAAATTAAGATTTACGACGTATTTTCGACAGTGCCAATTTTTTTGAAGATCTATATTTATTTGAGATTCTATATTAAGAAGATCTATATTTTAAAAAGCGTCTAACGCTGTCCCCTGTTGTAAAAAATATAGTAAAAATAATTATTTGCTGCCATATAGTACAGAGCGACCGTGGCGTCCATTTTGTGATTAGCGTGTTTATCGCAACAAATCATCGATAAACTTTACAACGTGCAATGAGGCCAGGCACCTTTACCGTAGGCCGAAGGCGAAGTTTTATCGCGGGAATTCTATCGCGACGTGTGTAGCCTAGGTATAAGAACATCCAATACCTCATATCATCCCATGGATGTTGTATGAGGTGACCAAGGGAAACTGAACCTGGGGACGAGAACTAACAAACTGCGGTTACCGACAACCTTACCAAGCAAAGCAACTTTGGCAAATATCCAAAAGTAAACATTATTATTTTAATAATATTTTACTCTACGAAAATTTCGAAATTCAGCTTTTGCAAAAGTGTTAAAGAGACCTAATGTTTAATTTCAATTTTAACCGAAATGTTTTTTTTCGCGGTAGAGCCGCGCTGCGTATATATTACAGTTGTACCACGAATAGGTCGGCTCGACCGGTGAGGACGGTACTTTCACAGAGTACCAATGCAAAATAGCATCTTAATGCTACTGTGTTGCGTATGATTAGTGTAGATAACGGGAGATCCCTTTTACTGCAAACGAGGCATTCCATCTTAGTCCTCAGGGGTGAAAACGCATCTGCATTTTGATTCTTAACTGTGGATAAATGTAGATATCTATGGACCACAGCATCCACTTACCATCAGACGGACTGTGTACTCGTTCGTCACTGTTATTCTAAAAAAAATTTTTATCTGTAACTTACTCGAAAATACGCACGTCGTGTTCGTTTATAAGTGGTTTTACAATGCAAAGCACATTATAGATATTGGTAATGATATTAATAATATGTATAATAATGTAGCACTTGTTGGTGAACCTTATTAATAAATATAAAAAAAATCCCCTATGAAGCAATCTATGGGTATGGCCTGTGTTTAGCAGTGGATTTTAATAAGCTGTAATGGTAAATAATAAACAACAATAGTATTAATGTGTGTACATAAAAACATAAATAGCTTTCATAATAATAAACATTTTCATACTTTAAACACTAAGAACAAACATAAGCTTGTAATACCAGTTACTAGACTCCACAGAATTAGTAATTCATTTACGGGGCAATGTATACGCTTCTACAACAAAATCCAAGAAATATGTACAAAATTTGTTATTAAACAAGTTTAAATGTTTTTATCAAAGAAAAATTGTACAAAAAGGGTTATTATAACATCAAAGAATACATAAATGTAAAACAAGTGATGAAATTGTACAACCGACTTCAATATAAATAAAACGAGAACATCGTCCATGTATTCGAAATCAATTAAACACGTAACTCAAAAACTACCGGTCACAAAAAGTTGTGAGGTAACACTTATAAAAAAAAGAAATACCGTCGAATAGAAAACCTACTTTTTTGAAGTCGTTTGAAAAAGGGAAAATACTCCTACGTTTTGACGATATTAAACTGAGACAAAGGACAAAAAAGTTGTTGACTTATCGTTCCGAAAGTCAAGCGACCTTAGCTTGCCACCTCCACCCACTTCGTCATCAGAGATCGTTCACACTGATCGAATATAGCGCGTGGGTTTAATAAACAAAGGCACCACGCAGTTTGATGTTTTGCAGCCATTTCTACGTAACCAACCCGCCTATTTTGATTTGAAACTTGAAGATTTCACTTCAAAAACCTTATAACTAATTTTTGGTCCAACCCGGCATTCAAACCCGTGACCACAAGATCGGCAGTCGAGCTTACGGCCACTAGACCAATGGGGAGTGGCTAGAGTACCTAGCTACTTAGTACATCAGAAATCTCACAGTGGGAAGTGGTCGGCTTTGTTTTTCCGTTTGACGTTTAGTTTCGCTGTATATAATCATATCATTATTAATTGGACCACGATATAATTTATCAAACTTTAACTTGTAGTACAGTACATACAAAAAAAAATCTTGCAAGAAAAAACGAAAAAAATATTAGTGAGGGTAACGTTCTGTTCTCCTTGCTAGACTATAAAATAGCCTATATTAAGGAAATTCAGTCCCATACCCCCTTACAAAAGTGAACAAAAAGTAAAAATTGCTTTTAACTTTTTAGTACTACAGATCGTATTTGGGTGTGCGTAAATGATCCAACCCTTAAATTGAACAAAATATTGATCCAAAAATTCTTTCCTCAGTACATTTCCAAGTACGAAAGAGTTGGGAAAAATATAACTTGTAATCCCAAAATCTACAATCAATTGTATTTAAAACCAGATGATACCCGGCATCTTACTGCCGCAGAAGAAATAATAATTGTGGATATGTCGTTTTTGATTTGGAAGATTTATATTGTTTAATTAGGAATGGTACAATACATTCGTTGAAATCAAATAAATTTATCGGTGCGATACGCTCGAACCTATTGAAATTGATTGTACTATTCCTATTAAACATTACGTTGACAGTTTTACCGCAACCTGATGAACGGTATTGCAGCGGATAAAATGCGAACAAACATTAATTGTTATATATATACATGATATCCATAACATATAATAGAGTTTCTTCCACAAGGAAAACGCATTTATTTTTCAAATCTAAATAAATTTATGTTTTTATGGGTTAAAACATTTCACGTTCAGTTGTTCATGGGCGGCGGTAGTCACTCCCTCTCTGCTCCCTCTTATATATAAACGAATTTAGGTAAGTTGGTTTTAAGTTTGGTTTTATTAAATCAAAACTAATCAATATTTATACCTTATTTTAGATTACAGTGTTATCTTTATAAAAAAAATAGCATGCAATAGTGATGTGACCGGCACACGATTCCCACCAGAGTTACACAACCGGACTGATGGTTTTCAAATCACAACAGGAAACATTTATTTTTGACTAAACCCACTAGAATGTGCCTTTGTATCAGGGGGGGGGAGGTTATATACATTAAATATTAATAAGCTTCAGACCCGTTACAATTATTTATAGGCCATACAAGCTTATTCCGTACGGGATTCCAACCCAAGACCCCGTAAAGCCACAGCTAACAGCTTACCACAGCTAACAGCTTAGCTACTGAGCCGCCAAATTACTCAACTACTTAACTATTTTATTAAATCTTATCTTTATCGTGACATTTATATTTGTACTACCTTGTCAGGCAGACGTTGTTCTGCCCTTTTCGACGACAATTTGTCGTGTCCTATTAAAAATCCTCAAATTTGCAAAAAAAAAATTGTGGATCACTCATGGGCAAAAAAACTATCCTATCTCTCAAGTTGGACCAAACTGCACACGGTGTGCAAATTTGATCAAAATCGGTGAAGTAGTTTAGGAGTCCATCGCGGACAAACACGTGACACGTAATTTATATATACAGTTGGGGTCATATATATAGTTGGGGTCATAACCTATCAAATGAACCATAAAATGCATTATGCAAATGTGGACCGATTTCGAGATATTTAGGTTTAATTATTTTTTTCAAAAATCCCAGAAGTCTGGTGTCAAAAATTTCTAAAAAAAAACTTACTGCTGTATTATTTTCATTTTATTATTTTTACTTAATGAAAACCTGGATACTTATTTATCAATACTACGGTGTGCAAAAACGCTACTAAAAGTACAACTTTTTATCCAAACAAGATAATTAATTAAAAATAAAAATGATTTTATGAAAAATAATTGTATGTGATCAATACCCTTTTTACTGGGAACGAGACATTCCATCTTAGTCCTAACACCGCATTTGTGTTTTGAGTCTTAATCGAGGATAAATGTAGATCTCTATGGGTCACAGCATCCACTTATCATCAGGTGGACTGTGTGCTTGTTTGTCACCTTTATTCTATAAAAAAGCGAAATATAACACTATTATTATTAACAATACAGCCTAAGAAAAAAAAAATGTCCGCTGCTGAACAAAGGCCTCCTACATAGCTTATCTCATAGGAGACGATACTTGGCAAATACGTTGGCAATCGCAGATTTTTATTTTTAGTTTTGTTCAGTTGTTCTCAGAAATATGCTGCTTTTTTATAGAATAAGGGTGACAGACAAGCACACAGTCCACCCGATGGAAGTGGATCTACATTTATCCTCGATCAAGAATCAAAATGCGGATGCGTTGTCACCCCTGATGACTGAGATGGAATGCCGCGTTTCCGGTATTAAAGGCTCTCCGGTTCTCTATACTCACCATACGAAATACCGGTATTCAGTGAGAGCGTGGTCCTTCCCCGGTCGAGTCGACCCATTAGTGCTACAACCATAATATAGCTGCAGCGTGGCTCTACCACGTAGAAAAATGCTGCCCATCTCCTGGGTCAGTTCTCCTCTGTCGCCTACCTTCTACCATTAAATGACATTGTGTATATCTGTTGAGCGAAAGTATATAGCCCTCATTGCTTAATTTTTTTTCAGCCAGGTGATTATTTATTTGATGGACAACATTTAACTGACGATTGAATAATCGGCCCTTAAAAATCAAAAGCATTTATTTACCCGTTGATTTTATTTTTATCTTAAAACCATTGTTGATATTCACAACATTAAACCTTACAAATATTAAAATAAACATTGTCCCTTTATTCTAAAACACATTTTTAGATGGACATTCTTTTATAATTTGTTTTATAGACATTCTTTAATAACTTTTATTTTAAAACACATTTTTAGATAGACATTCTTTAATAATTGGTTTACCAATTTACCGTATTCAATTTACACTGCTCGTATTTTAATAGAATGCATGACACACACAGTCAGTTCAACTGATCATTCCAACTGATCTGTTCAAACTAGGACTATTGATATTTTTAAAATATCATATTTTCGATAAAATGATAAACTTATATATAAAACTCCGATATTGATATGTTTATAATTATCGATAAAATCCGATATTTTAAAAATTTCAACAGTCCTAGTTTGTACCTTTATTTTAAACCACATTTTTAGATAAACATTCTTTAATAATTGGCTTACCAACTTATCGCATTCAATTTACACTGGTCGTATTTTAACAAAATGGGTGACACTCACAGTCAGTTCAACTGATCATTCCAACTGATTATAAATATATTAATATCGGAGTTTTATATATAAGTTTTTTATATAGGGTAGGGTGACAAACGAGCGCACAATCCATCCGATGGTAAGTGGTTGTTGCGGACCATAGACATCTACATCCATCATCGATTACAAATCAAAATGCAGATGCGTCGTCACCCGTGAGGACTAAGATAGTAAGTATAGTTATTACTAAGAACAGTTAGTTTACAATAGTTAGTACTAAGAACAGTCTTTGTTTGAACTGATCCGTTGAACTGACCGTGTGTGTCGTCCATAAGACTAATAAAGAAACTAACTGTCTATCTGATAGTAAGTACGAGGGCAGGTCAAAAAGTTTGCGGAATGAAGGTGTCAGAGAGGGGAGGGAGATTTTTTAACTGTCACTGACGAAATACAACTATAAATACCAAATCTCCGGGAGATCGGTTCATTAACCTTTGAAATATCAGAGGATAAACATGTCAATCGGGTAGTAAACACTAAGTAAGGACAAAATTAGGTTCGTGCCGTGATTAAATTTCTCACTAAGCAAGGAGAAACATAATATATCGTTACGGAAGAGATGTCATTTGTTTACGCGGACTCTTGCTCTAGAAAAACGATGATTTATAATTAGCATCGCCTTTACAGGCAAGGTAGAGACTCGATCGAAAACGATTAGCGTTCAGGCTGACTTCCTTAGACATTATCGAAAAAGTTGAAATCTTGTACTTGAAGATGCTCGTCTGATGAAAAAACAGATCGCAGAAATGACACCTTACACCGTTTTAAACACCGTCTATGAACATCTTTCTCCAAGCCAAACCAAGAATACGCACACTGATTTAGAAACAGCAGCGGGTCGAGTGTTCGCGCGAGGTTTTCGACCCGTGTTGTGAGAACAGGGACGTAATTATGAACCAAATTATGGATTATACTATGGACACTTGCATTCAACTTCAAAGAAAGCAGTCACAGAGTATTGTCACTATGTATATACGTTTTGTCATTCATTTCTTTACGGCCTGTCAAAGTTAACTTCTGAAAATAGGCCTCCCCAATAGATTTCCTTCATTGGCAAGTGGGTTGGCAACCACAGTTGAGGAAGATGCTGCTCCTCATTTCCTATTTTATTGCACTCTGTCGCCTCTGTCACCACGTGAGCCATGGGCATGCGGCTGTGGAGTCTCACTCTGATAGTAAAAGAATATAGAAGTTCCTGTTTAGGTATGCAGGTATGGAATATATTACTACAATATAATAGAGTTTCTTAAATTTCGTTTTCACTCACTTCATATAATTATCACGTATTTTATCAGCTAGACGTACAACAAGGCAGTCTTGCAAAATACAGTTACAACACAAAACTATTATTTCGTCAGCAGGAGAAAACCTAAATTAACCTAATTGAGTGTATACTCAATTAGGTTAATTTAGGTTTTCTAGTTTAATTTTGATTTATTTTCCAATAATAGGTAGAGTTGTCAGTCCATTAATTATTGTAATTAATCATTTTACGATAGCTTAATGCAGCAAAACCTTTGCGCACTTTTGTTGCTGTAGAAATAAAATAAATTAATTTTACAGCTCGCCGAAATTTGATAAAATCCGAATCACGTTTTGCGTTGCTATTACTAATACTGCTGCAGATCTGTTTAATTTTATTTGACATCAATTTTAAGGCTCTCTAATATCACATTACCTGCTGATCGATCAACTTCGTTATTGCCGACCACTAGAAGCAACTCAATTCACTTTGTTTGCTGACGAAATATATTTTGGAGCTGACGAAAACTTCTTTTATTAGCTGATCGTCTTTAAGCATCTTTTTATTTGATAGCTATAATAATTTAATTTAAATTTTATTATTATAATAAATATTTTGATGAAGTTTGAAATGTTTTCAAAAATACTAAATAATCAGCAGCTGTTAAAGACTTCAATATCATCACAATTCAAGCACATATTTATTTGCGCACTAACTGTATTAACTTATTGTATAATACTCAAACGCTTATGTCATTAAGTCTTGTGTTATCGTAATCACTTTTTTTAAGTGATAGAGACAGCGCGAGACTTAACAGTGTCCTAAAATTGAATATCGTTCGAGTATTTGGGCATTAGTAAGCTTTTACGACTTTTGCAACCTTTTAAACGAATTAACAATTTTTTTTAATTATTAAT
>DWHP01005470.1:0-11913 GCA_018247895.1 Parnassius honrathi | reverse complement strand
TTTTAAAAGAATTTTGTAGAACCATCATTTATGTATTCTTTGATATTATAGTAACTCTTTTGTACAATTTTTCTTTAGTAAAACATTTAAACTTGTTTAATGATAAATTTTGTACCTTTTCTGGGACTTTGTTGTAAAAGCGTATACATTACCCCATAAATGAATTACTAATTCTGTGGAGTCTAGTAACTGGTATTACACGCTTATGTTTGTTCCTAGTGTTTAAAGTATGAACATCTTTATTCTTACGTAAAATGTTTATGTTTTTATGTACATACAATACATTTTCATAAATACATTGCGATCCCAAAATTTTCTCTAAGGGACTCTTTACAATTGAAGTTATAAATCGCCCGTACTGCTCTCTTTTGCAAAATATGACTTCAATGTCAATCGCATTACCCCATAGTGATTCCATAAGACATTACGCTATGAAAGTAATTAAAATAAGCTAATCTGGCTGTCTTAACTTTGATGATACTTCTAATCTTTCTTACTGTAGAACTGAGTCTGCCTGCTCATTTAGACATATGAGGGCCCCATTGAAGCTTCGCGTCTATAGTTAATAATATAATTAAGAAAAACAGTGGTATTCACAAGACTCTCTTCCCTATTTAAGATATCCTTAAGTCAAATATCGTTAAGTCTCGCGGTGTCACAGTCACTTTGACTTAAAGTGATAGAGACAGCACGAAACTAAACGGCATCTTAAAATTGAGCAGCGTTTGAGTATTTGGGTATAAGACAACCGTGTAGTGGCGCTAGATGAATATTTATTTATTTATTCTTTATTGTACACCACAAACAGAATAACGAGTAGAGTTCAACTTAAAGTACGTATAATATGTACAAAAGGCGGTCTTATCACTCTGAAAGTGATCTCTTCTTGACAATCTTCGCACAGGGAACTGATGCAAACATTAGTTATAATAGAAGGGGTGTCAAAAAAATGAAAATACATATAAATAAAGATAAGTGAAAATGATAATTAATACCAGTCAGTACCTGCTTGTTCACAAATTGTTTTCATTACCATAAAATGTGGTTTAGCTTTTGGCTAGCGCTTTGACTTTAATATTTATCACAAGTAATGTAAAACATTGTATCTTTCTTTAGAACACAGCTACTATTAGTACCTAAACCTTAAGCGACAGTGAGTTACTTGTGAAAAATATGGATTGCGAAACTAAAGTTTTGGATAAAAATTAGTCAGTCGACTATTGTCTTCAACCACTAGGTATATTAAGATAATTATTATATCAATTGGCTACTGAAAGTATAACTTCTTTTCGACGCACGACATTTTCGTACTTCCCCCCCCCCCCCCTAATTTCAAATGAAATTTTAATTCGATGTTCTGTTTTGAGTCAACAGTCTACATCAAATATCCAAATTTTAGGTCTGTAACTCATTTCGTCTACGAGACAGACATCGTGATTCGTGACTTACGGACGGACGGACAGCAGACAGACAAACGGCAGAGTATTATTAATAGAGATATATTAATAGGGAACTGTTTTATTCTTTGGGTATGGAATCCAAAAAAGAAATCAAAAATATTACTATTCAGTTAGGGATGTGACACAATGGTCTTTGAGGCAAGTTTCTAGCGTATGACTTATCCCTTAATCCTGGTCTGATCAGCTAGGTGAGGGGCTTTTTGTGTGAGTAGTCTGTTCGATTCATAATAAACTTAAATGATAATAAACGACTAACACAGGATTTCTAACATAAGAGAGGCTGTGATGTCGAAGAATGGACTATTGCGGTCCGATAAAGAATAACAAAGTATATATTTGTAGTTTAATACAAAAAGATGGACATTTTAATTATTTTTTATAAAAGCCTCTCTTTTTTGTAAACGTCTCACAAGTACACACTGTCGCCCATTAAGTTTTATTTTATTACCTCAAAATTTGGTGGTATTTCTATTTCACATATTTTTTTAAGTTTTATAGATTACGAACCAAAATTTCAGTATATGGTTTTTGACTATATAAGCTTGTACTACATAACCTTGTAATAATTTGCACTATCTCATAATTTGCGTATTATGAAGTCATTGCATCACTTTTATTTTGACAATCCCTCAGTCTTCCGTGAGCTACCATTAATTTTCAAGATGCAACAACTGCAACAATAGGTGAATTTCAGGTGCATTGCTGGCCTAAAAAGTAGGAATTTATTTTCTTCAAGGTCCATAAGTAGCATCGGTCCGGAATTATCGCTTGTGATAACCGATCCCACAAGGAAGTCTTGTAAGGAAAAACTCGCGTGAATCGCGAATTTTGACGCGAAGTGTATGGGTTCCACCATTACACTTCGCGTCAAAATTAGGCGGCGGGATTTAATCAATTGAGTATTTTATAATAAAAACAATAACTACACAGAAAATTTATAAAATAGGTAATTTTTTATCACAGTACAGTACTAAAACATGAAGGTTTTTAGTACAGTACTAAAACATGAAGATATTTTAGTACTGTACTCACGAGTTGCAACCTCCAAAAAAGCACAAAAGTTTCCATAACAGTGCAAATAAAATACTTATCTTCATATTTAGTTCAAACTTCAAACATTTTTCTTAAAAATAAAGTGGCATTAAAGATTTAAACTCTACTACTTAATAAATAACGTTTAAATTGAATCGGCTGTTCGTGAAGGCCTTAAAAATATTTTTAACGACGTATGGCTATAATTCGGAGAAATAATTTCACAAATTCTCACTGTCGATAAAATAGCTGTAAACATATTCTAATACTTCTTATAACTTAACACTCATGAATACAAATTAATATAATAAATATAAGACAAAAAAAAAAAGAAATCAATATAAAGCGCGAAGTGGATAATGCTCAAAAAGTTCGCGAAGGGTATTAAATATATAACTTTATTTATACATGGTGATAACACACAGGTTATTTTATTAGGAGTATTAATGCTTTTTTCATAGAATAATGGCGACAAACGAGCACACATTCCACGTGATGTCAGATGTAGGTCTATCCATCCTCGATTTAAAACGAAATACAGATGCGTTTACCCCTGAGTCCTGGTGGAATGCTTCGTTTCTAGTAAAGCGGTTCACAATTCTCGCCACTCAACCATGAGAAACACAACAGTTTCGTGCATTTTACATTGTGATACTGTGCGAGCATTATCTTTGCCCAGTCGAGTCGAGACATTCCTGTTGCAGTTATAAATTTTGAAGCGTAGGTTTAAAAGGCCAAACACCAATTTCATTTTCTCTATATTTTGATGTATCTTTATATACACGAATATATACGAGTAACTGTTGGTACGTCTGTTACTGATGGTGTAGCATCTAAGTGACTTGACGGATTTAAGTTACATCAAAATGTCTTTTACTAAGACAAAAAATAAGGATGTCCGGTCTTTTTACCAAAATATACGGCTAAGCTCACTGGTCTGTCCGGCTTTTCGGTTTTAAGACTTGGCAACCCTATTCATAGCTATGCTAGTATACGATACATGGCACTGTAATCAAGTTATTAACAAATTCCATATTTAATATTTATGCACTAGAATGACTCATTTTCACGACATAATATGTTGCTTTAGTGTAATAAAAGAAAAATAACACAATCTGAACCCGATAGGTGACGCTGCAGTTGAGTCATTAATAAGTTTTATATTTACACCACATTACTAAATAATACGGAGTGCAGTTGGAGTGAAACTCATCGCTCAACCTTCCAGAAAGTGCAGAACAGTTTCTGCCGAAGCTAGTACTGTAATAAAATCGTTTAAAAAAATATAAATTGAGCGCTTGCTCGACGTCGGAAGGATATGAAGAGTCAGTGGACTCATTACCGAGGACGTTACAGACCGGGCAAAATGGAGACGGGTGAGCAATAAAGCTTACCCTGGCAGTATCCGGGACGGAAGAAGCATGAGATAAACCGATTTCAATTAATTACCATCGCATCTAATTGAAATTTACATTGGAACAGAGTAAAATTACAATGTTTAACCTTTGGATCCCCATAAAAACAAGCTACGAAACTAAAATTAGAGATATTATAACAAACTTAAAAAAGTCCAACTAAATTTTTTTCCTCTTCAAAGTAGGTAAATATAAGAGTGTAATTCGATGGTATAGTTTAAAATAACATCCATCTGAATTACATTGCACGGCCAAAAGTAATTTAAGTGCGAATAAATATCTCTCCTAGAGACTTAGCTTCCGAAAATTATAGTTTTTTAAGTCCTGAATAATATTAGTTCTATGAAATTAAAACAAAGTTTGATCCCGTCTTTAATTATTCTGAAACTAATATTCTCGCGTGATGACAGCATAAGAAAATCCATTAGTCTTTTATCCGAGCCCCGAAATTATCGTGAATTGGGTGATTAAGGGATATAACCGTAAAAAACTGTGACGGCGGTGGAGAATAGCGCCAAAGGTGTGATACGTTTGGAAGATACTGCGATGGTCGAACGGTACGAACGCTTGACTATCCTGCCTGATGGCAAATGGTGATGCAGCAGAAGATGGTAAAACGCACTGACTTAACAATAGCCTAAATAGGCTCTAACTTTGAAGACAACGAGAGTAGCCCGTGTTCGTCTAGTAGTGAATAGGCAAGGGCTATAGTTAAATATAGGAACCGTGGTAGCTCGGGGCTTAGCGCTCACTGTAAATTTCACAGTACGCGAACAATCCAGGTTCGATCCCCGCGTTCGGTACCAATGAAATTGTTAATTGCAATTTTAAGTGCTAATTTACCACATGCTCGTCGGTATCGAAAAACATTGTGAGGAAACCTGCATGTCTGAGAAAAAAAGTCGAAGGCATGTGAAGTCCGCCAACGTGAGGCAGCGCGGCGGACGATTCCTTGCCCTAAAACCCTTTCGGAAGTGAGAGGAAGCCTGTGGCTAGCGGTGAGACCACAGAGATCTAAATAATATTTAGATTTCTGTGAGTGAGACCTGATTTATAGGTTGTATCTTTACGTCTACCTTTTTATAGTTAAATGTAATATCATAGTTATACAAACATAGCTATTTTTGGTATACTGAATAAACATTTGTTTAATTTAAATATACCGTTAGTCTAGCGTACAAATGTTAAACTGTTTATGAGTATGTGTAAAAAATAATATGCAATGTGGGTAATTTTTTCGTAACAACTGTCATTCTCCAGCAATTATTCAATCAACAGTAACGCCGGGACATTTATCCAGTACGAGTTCGATTCATTAGATATTCAATATTTGCATACTGGCAATCCATTCCAACAAGATATAATTAGCATAACGAACGATACTATCTCGATTTTCCAACTAGCGGCGAAACAAGTTAACTTAATCTGCGCAGATATCAGAAAACCGCTTTCGAGTTGAAGTAAGGTAATGTAATTGACTAGACGTCCACTGATCAAATGTCACAGATTTAGAACGGCGATAGACTTCCAGGAAGTTAATTGACTTTCGTAAATCCATCCAGTTCGACTGACAGATGGATAATAAACAAAGAGCTATATTCTGCTAAAATACATATATCCTGTGTATTGAATACGAAATCGTTTGATTGGAAATTCAATAAGTGTTTGTGCTAGCATTGGGACATAAAATGACTAAAGTATTTCTTTTATTTCCAATACGTTTCTTCAATTTCTTACAAAGTTTATTTTAATTTAAACGATAAATTTAACATTAAACGGCTTTACGCAACATGTAGGACATCGATGTATGCAGATGTCTGATGGATAGGGAATTATGATGGGCTGTTAGTATGATATGTTGATAGCAATGAGAACAACATTTCGAATAGTTTTTCTAGTACCAAAAGCAAATAAATCTGTAGTAGGTACAGAGATATCAGACACGTTATATGATTCTAATGGACAAACTCAATACAGTTAAAAGTCCTTTCAGAAGGCGGTTTGATTGTATTGAGAACCACGACAAAAACGAACCTCGCCTCTGATACAGTCAGAATTGACGATGTTAAGCAGAATGGACAGAATTTTATATATCGCCAATAATCCACCACGATTCGGTCCACATTTCTTATAAATCCAGTACAAAGTTCGTTTATAAATAAGTTACAACAAAGTCTTTATACGATTGGTAGTGTCGTAGAGAAACATAAATTGAAAAAGCAGCTACATTTCTTCGGTTCCCGTTCAGAAGAAGCACTAACGAGATGTCTTATACAGTTAGCGAGAACGATGAAATTGCACAGCGGTTACTAAGAAAACATAAAGGATACTGAAAGTAACGCTGAATAAACATTTTTCCTCGTGCGCCCCGTATTCTCGACATTTATAGCAAGGGCAATATGATATAACTTCACGAGATAAATAATTTTTGAAGACGTTTGCGATTGTTATAAAATCAAATCTTACAGTATCTTTTACGATGGTTAAGTACCAAGTAATCTGTTATTCATTAAATTAAATACAAACATTAACGGCAAAAAAAAAAAACGCAGGCACCAATTCCAATCAGAATTCAACATGTTCGAAAATGTCCAATATTAAAATGCCACGCGTACCCTCACTGACTAAAAGATATAACATACGCTACCGCAAAGGAGATGTTATTAGCATTTTGCATTGAAATTATGCAAATGCTCATCAAGGACGTCCGACAAAACAATTTGATGATATACAGCCAACTTGACTCGGCGGTCGCTCTTTATAAACACAGTGTTTGCCTCACTTAAACTTTATAAGATTTTCATTAAGCAAATCACTCGTTTTAATGATGACATTAAAATTTTAACAAAACACTACTACAATAACTGAGTTTATATTGTCCACGAATAATATTCCTGGACTCTTACTTCATCCCATCTTATCTTAAATCTAATTAATAGGTCACTGATTGATTGAGAATTTAAGTACTTTTAAAAATAATAATTTATTGGATCATCTTCACCCACGACTAACAATACTAGTAAAATTACATTGAAAGAAAATTGAAATTCGTTTTGTTTTAATTTTCTCAATTTTACTTTTATAGAATAAGCGTGACAAATGAGCACATAATATCTACAAATGACGAGAGGATGTACTGCAGCCCATAAACACCCACACCGATCTTCGATTAAGAATCAAAATGCAAATGCGTTGTCACTTCAGAAGACTAAAATCGAACGACTTGCTAGCTCGTTATCAGCAAAAATGGTCTCCGTTTGTCTACTCTCACCATGTGAAATACAGCAGCATTAAACCTCTTTACGATATTTACGCTGATTTTCTGTGAGAGCATGGTGTTTCCAGTCTCCACAGTCAAACTGAGCCATGTCTTAGATCGTATGAAATTATAAAATTCTATCTAAATTAGGTATTAAAAGTAGTAAATGACGAATCAAAAACACCGGCGCAAATTAAAAAACTTTCTAATATCTTCTATTCAAGCGAATACATTGAATAAAACCAATTTTACATATTTAATCGAGTTTCAATTTCAATTTATGTTTTTATAATCCCCAAAGCTTCCGATGCTTTACAGGCAATTAAAAATAAGTTAAAATTAAACGTCATTTAATCTTGAAAATAATTTTAATTCGAAATAAAAATTCGCATTGCATACAGTAAAGAATAATTGATATGAAAAGTTTTAATTGAGGTATACACAGTGGAATATTCATTAGTTAAAAAAGTCAACATAAATGTTGACAATAGAGAAGTGACCCTGACCAGGTAGCCCGCCCAGCCCCCATTTACTGCGCGTCAGGGCCGCTATAAACGAATGTGCAAATTCCCCATACGCGAAGTGACAGACGGCGAACGAATATCGTGCGTAATAACACCCAAATACAAGTACATACCGTAATACATAAACCGTTTAAGTTTTTTCTACTTTTTATAAGCCAGTGCTTGACGACAATCCCACCGGATGGTAAGTGGCGATGCAGCCTTAGATGGTAAATCGCACTGTCTTAGCGTGACAAAAGCCTATTGACTCTTGCATTGAAGATGCACAGATTGTATTCGGACGGAAAGATAGACGCCGGTACATTATTCCACTCCTTTGCTGTACGCACTAAAAAAGTCGAAAATGATAAATAATATATATTACACATATAATAAGATTGAATGGCATGGATTGGAAGCATGGTTCTACCACGTAAATTTTTCATAAGTACTATACACGAACTCAGAAACACAGTAGACACTAGACACAGACCGTATAGCAGTCTAGTGCAATATAACACAATTTAATTGCGACTGGCTTGCATGATGTGGAGTGATGTCAACGACAAAAAAGTATCAACATAGACATAGGTGCATATTATTTACACTGAACGTAATCTACGTGCAAATTACGTATAATTACTAGTTAGCCTCAACGGCCTTGTTGCGTCGAGCTTTAATTACACACCCGCTTGCTGCATTTAATATGTAAAGCAAAGGTCACAAGTTAATGAGAAGGACGAAAAGCTATATTTTAATGAATGATGTCTTTTGTTGTTAATACGATGTACTGCAATTAGTAGGTACATAAAAATATTTGTACGTAGTATCTCCGGGAGTAAAACCGGCGACGAATTTCTCCACCCTTCACGTTCTGTCTCCCGGAGGGGCGGAAAAGTGTATTGCGGAAGCCCGTTTGGCTACGCTGAATGTATTTGGAGCAATGAATGATGTACCCTCAACCGATGAGCATGTATGCGTAGATATATGGATGTAAAGATGGCGAGAGAGGTTAGCCAGGACCGTGACAAATGGAAGTCCGTGGTCTCTACCTTCCACTCTGGGTTACAGGCGTGATTGCTTATATTTATGTGGAAGAGCCACGCTGCAGCTATACTATGGTTCTAGTGGAAATGTCTCTCCTACAGAATACCAGCTTAAAATACTAACTTAATGCTGCTGTGTTTCGTATTGTGAGTGTAGAGAACTCTTTTTACTGGAAACGAGACATTCGATTTTAGTACGTAGGGGTGACAACTCATCTGCATTTTGATTCTTATTCGAGGATAGATGCAGATGTCTGTGCGCCACAGCATTCACTTACTATCCGGCGGACAGTGTGCACATTTGGAGTGTGAATTAAAATCAGTGGATATCATGCTACACATTTCAATTTGGCACAACCAATAAACTGCCATAATTCGGAAATATTTTCAAAATTACTAAAAAAATCTGTGGCGTCCATATCAGTCACCGAATAATAGAAGTCGAATATTGTGGTAATAAACACAAAAAATGTGAATCTAAAAATATTTTTTGGCACAGTATCATTTAGAATCAATGCGATAAAAAGAAAAAACAAGTAACGCCTTTTGTGGAGATCTACCGTAGTGTAATAAAACGAAAAAGGAAGCTCGTAAAAAAGTTCAGTGGCCTTAGAATCTGTTACAAGACGATATTCTGGCGAACAGCGCAGTGGGCGTAGGATATCAGAAAGTTGCCCGTTTATAATTTATTTGTGAAAAACTTTTCCGATTTTAAGGTACAAAATCAATTTTTTGTCTTAAATTTAAACGGTATGCCATTATCCCTATTCATGTCATTTTAGACATGAAGTCAATTTTGGCATAATTTTAAAATTAACATAAATAAAAATAATGAATAAAGTGTTTTATTACATTATCAGTAATTCTGCTGATAAATTTCCTGCGATCAAGTAATAAATAAATTATTTAATAATTTGTGGAAAACAAGAGTAAAAGAGAGAACACAAGAGTAAGAGAGAGAAGCATTGTATGCTGCTTTCAATATGTAAATGAGTATTTCCGAAATGATATTAAGCTCGTGGAGACATCACTCTAAATAATACGGCACTTTGCGGAAATCTTTGTCGATAAGGCTAATCGGTACTAGGAACGGCGGCGGCTCTCCTCGCTAATGTGAAACTGGACTCGCGTGGTTTTCACGCTACACTACGCGGAATTGGGGCGCAATGGTGCTTACGCAACCTTAAAGAACTCTGCTATGAACCTTTGATAAGACGAGTAATGTTTTATAACTTGTAGCATTTCTAAATACTTTTGTATATATATACATATATATTTCAAACTTCCTCAGTTACCAAAATTGGCCAGGCAGTCATGGTCATTATCATATTAAAGTGACCTTTACCTAGGGATTTTGATATATTTTAAAATATGATTTATATCTATAGTAAGGTTGATGTTTATTTTCTATTTACTACTATTAGTATCATCTTATAATAATGTCCCCCTCACCTAATTTCTGTCACGCCGGCACGTCTCAACGGAGACTTATCCGTCTGTGTGAAACAGCCAGTGCCATGAAAGTCGCCGTCCGACTCTCATGGTCCTGGGAGTCTATGTAGTAGACTACAGTCTAATGGTACGGATAAACCGACACGACCGGTGTGAGATCAGGGGCAGGACCAACGGCTTTACGTGTTATCGTGACTCCGGGCAGCTACTGAGAAAAACTCAATAATTGATTTTTTGTTTCGACCCGGTATTCGAACCCGTAACTGTTGGGAGATAATAGTCAAGTTGTTGTTATTAGTTTCTTGCTACATGCCACTTCTTAAAAGGTCTCCCGCAGTATTTGGTGAAGCTATGGTGTAGTTTTTTTTACTTTTAGAAGTTGCTTCGTGAAAGTGAATTTTGAATAAAAATATTTTCACACTGACTTTTGACTTCGATAACGCGGTGGTTAAAAGTTGCTGCGGCCGGTTAACTTAAATTCAAATCCCACACGGATTAAGTGTGGAATTGTCCAAAAAAATTTTACGGGGCTGGACTAATATTTGTACGTTTACAGTATTTAAAATGCCAAACGTTACAATAGAAATTTCTAACCATAACGTTTTAGAAAATCGCTATTATACTATATATGTAATTAGAATATTTGTATATTTCTTCGGAACACTAGTTTGCATCACGAATGCTCCGTATATTTCACCAAATATTTACATTTCGGCCAAAGAAATACACGTTTAAGTCAAAACAAACGAGTGCAATTCGAGAGCGCAAATTTCTATACCGAATTATTACCGAATAACACAGGAGTATTTATAAAATAAAACAATTACAACATCCGGGACCTTGTCGAATCACTGGTGACGTCATGCCAGAATTCAATTGCAACTTCTTACAATGAATATGAAAGGTTAGTAGGCACACATTTTGTGCGTGGTAGAGCCATGCTGCAGCTATAATTAGGTTGTAGCACGAATGAGTCGGTTCGACTGGGGGAGGACCACGCTCTCACAGAATATACAGCGTGAAATAGCTGCTTAATGCTGTGTTTCGTATGGTGAGTGTAGAAAACCGGAGATATTTTATACTGGATACGAGGCATCTTAGCTCTAAGCGCTTACAACGCATCTGCAGATTTCGGGGATAGATGTGGATGTCTATGGGCCACACTAACCGTCAGGTCTGTGTGCTCGTCTGTCACCCTTATTTTACATAATCAAAGTGACGATCCGATAGACAGACACACAGAAAGTCCTTGGACACCGATGGCTTGGTATCGAGACCGTGTGGGTGTCATTGGAGACTTATGTTCTAGAGGAGACTTCTGATCAGCAGGAAAGACGTTGTTGATACAAGACATAAGATAATAACATCACTCCATTTCTTCCCTTGGGTGGGTAAAAGTCACAAGGCGTTTGTGCTAACGGCAAATATGTCTTAAAATTTGTAATGTGTTTGCGCCCGATTGAAAACCAGTTTGATAGCGGGGGCGCGAGGAGGGAATCGCTTGCGCCGGCGCGCTGCAAGCGAGGCTAGGTCAGTTCGCTGCAAGTTCCTGTTTAGCGCGCCTGTGAGCCTCTTGTTCGTAGTCGTCTGAAACATGCAGTGGTAGACGTAACAAACGTCGCGTCGCGATGTTAAAATTTGTTAAATCGATTGACCGATATAGTGTTAATCTATTAAGATACGTGACTAGGCGTTTGTTTGAGATCGCGTGATTAATTTAACTTCATTTGCTGTTAATTGTGTCGA
>DWHP01005469.1:0-11913 GCA_018247895.1 Parnassius honrathi | reverse complement strand
ATGGGCGGCAACGCTTGCGTCATAAAGACTATGAACATCGTGTGTCGTGAAGACACGCGACAGAAGTGAAACTTTTGTATTTCGGGGAAACATTTAAATTATTCATCAATGACTTTTGAATAACTATGTATATATGTCACAGTGCATAATCTTTTCCGATCTTAAGAAGAAATGCTGTCGATTTAGTTGTTAATTAGGTAATTGTCAATTATTTATATAATTTTACTTTTATTAAACCACAGTTTTATGTTGTCACCAAAAAAATATTTAAATAAAAAAATTACGAATTGTTATTTTAAATAAACTAAACAATAAAATTGGACGTCTCGGTGGCACAGCAGCTTTGAATTACAACGCTAAATACCGCGGGTTTGAATCCCGCACGATAAAGGTATTTGTATGGCTTACAAATAATTGTTCCGCGTCTGGATGTTTGTCCTTATACAATTTATGTATGTTACTGCCTACATGATACAGGAGAAAATCCTACTGCCGAGGTTACGTTTTTAAAAAATAAGAAGAGATTTTTTTTAGGTTTTTGCCATCTTGCATCTACTCCACGTACCACCTTGAGAGTCAATCAATGTTTATTCGATAAAATGACTTTACCTATACAACATAGTAGATGGCGCTATTACTGAAGTGCGCTCTGCTTAATCTTACTAAAATAAATACGTGTACCTTGGTAACTGACTTAAATAAAATTAATATAAGATTAGTATTTGAACAAAAGACTGCTGTGTACTTTATGGTATGTAATGCCCTGCGTTTGCGATTTGAATGATCGACCGAATGCCCGGTACGTAACTACGTAGTGTTTACACCCACCACTTTTCGTCATAAAAAAGGTTGCGGATCAGCATTTCAATGAAAGCCCTCTCGTAACAAGTTTCACTTCAAAAAATTGTGGTTGCCAACCCGCTTTCCAAGTGTGGCAACTATGGCAAATATCCCCCGTATGGTGCAATCTATGAGGAGGCCTATATGTTCAGCAGTTAACTTTAATAAGCTGTAACAATAACGGGATAATTTATTACTGCATGACGTTGAATAAAAAAACATGTATTAACATACATCTTTAAATACTACATCTAAGATAACAATAACATTAGAACTTCTGACTTCTAAACTACAATGTATTTCAAATGCTTTCAATTTCTGCTATTCAATTTTAATGAGCCCTTAAGTCTCGTGCCGTCTCTATCACTTTAAGTTAAGGTGACTGTTACATCACGAGACTTAACAACGTCTTAAAATTGAGTGGAATTTGAATATTTGTTCAAGAGACTCGTTATTGAATGAAGTTTCATAATTAGGTGAAGCATGTAGACCATTATACATTGCGGTATTTGGTGCCGGCAATCCGATAGTAGATTTTAAGTGCTCATTTACCACGTGCTCGGTGTCGAAGGAAAACATTGTGAGGAAACCTGCATGTCCGAGAAATAAGAAAAACAAATACTTCGAAGACACGTAAAGTTCACCAACACGCATTGGGACGGCCGCGCTGCCTCAATGCGTGTTGGTGAACTTTTCTTGATCTTGAACTTTTCTTGATCTTGAACTTTTCTTGATCTTCTGACATTTCCTTGCCCTAAAACCCCCTTATAAATAATAAGAGGCCTGTGCCCAGCAGTGGGACGTATATAGGCTGTTACTTTACTTACTCTACTCCGATAGTATCTGGCGTCTATCGCTATTCCATCTGCAAGCGTGACGATTAAGGCAAATCGTCACCATAACGTAAAAGGCCATGTCCAGCGGTAAACTCTATCGGGTTGATGAAGAACAAGAAGAGTATTTTACATCAGGTGGCGATTGAAATGGAGCGTCTGGTGGCGACGTGCGAGAAGCTGAGCGACACCAGGCGGCAGCTTGAGCGCGCGGTGACGGGTGTGGAGGGCCCGCTGCACGTCGCGCAGGAGTGTCTCTACCACCGCGAGAAGCGGCAAGGTGACCGTCCACACACATACGTACACATAAACATGGCAACTGGAGCTGCACGTCGCGCAGGAGTGTCTCTACCACCGCGAGAAGCGGCAAGGTGACCGTCCACACACACACGTACACATAAACATGGCAACTGGAGCTGCACGTCGCGCAGGAGTGTCTCTACCACCGCGAGAAGCGACAAGGTGACCGTCCACACACATACATGTACACATAAACATGGCAACTGGAGCTGCACGTCGCACAGGAGTGCCTCTACCACCGCGAGAAGAGACAGGGTGACCGTCCACACACACACGTACACATAAACATAGCAACTGGAGCTGCACGTCGCACAGGAGTGCCTTACCACCGCGAGAAGTGACAGTTGTTTTTCAAAAAAGGCGAAAATAATCTCTTGAAGAATTACAGACCAAATAATCCCTAAACAGAGTAATTAAGCCCTTAATAAATTAATCCCTTCTGAGCCGCGTCTACGTGCTGTTTTCGAGAGTCATTATGAATCGACTCGCAAGCAGACTCGACGACTTCCAGCCTCCCGAACAAGCCGGTTTCCGAAAAGACTTCAGTACCACACACATATCCTGCGGCAGATTGTACAGAAGACTGAATAGTACAATCTGCCAATCTGTCCTGCGTATGTGGACTATGAGAAAGGCTTTGATTTCGTACAAATTTAAGCAGTGCTACAGTCCCTTCAGCGGTGACACGTTTCCTGTCGGTATATCGAAGTGCTGAAGTACAGTAAAGCTAAACAGAAGCTGTACAGTAAAGCTACGATTCCTATCCGAGTACAGAACTAGAGTACAAAACCTATCCAACTGAAGAGAGATGTAAAACTGGGTAACGTAATATAAACGAAACTCTTCACCATTGCATTGGAAGATGTTTTCTATCTATTGGATTGGAAAGGATACGGTATTAATGTCAATGGCGAGTACATCACTCACCTCCGATTCGCTGACGAAATAGTCTTTACGATAGAATCAATGGGGGAACTAAACACTCAATGATCTCAGTAGTGTCTCCTAACGGATAGGTCTTAAGATAAACATGGACAAAACAAAGATTATGTTTAACATCCATATCAGACCTATGCGGGCAGTTATAGGGAGCACTAAGCTCGAAGTTGTTGACGAGTACGTTTATCTGGGACAAATAGTCCGACAAGGTAACTTCAACTTCAACCGAGAGGTCCATCAACGGATTGAACTCATCTGGGCAGCCTTCGGGAGATTATGCCACATCTTCTCATGAGGTATACCTCAAAACCTCCAAACAGGATTGTACAACCAGTGCGTTTTTCCAGTGTTGACAGTGGTCCTTCACTGCTGGCTGTATGAGAAAGCTCAAAGTTGCTCAGCGAGCTATAGACAGGGCTAAGCTTGGGGTTTCCCTGCGTGGATAGACTTAAAAACGAGGATACCCCCAGTAAAATCAAAGTATCAGACATGGCCCAACGGATTAGTAAGCTGAAGTGGCAATGGGCCGGCCATATAATTCGAAGAACCGACAACCGATGGGGAAGCTAGGTTCTCGAGTGGCAGCCTCGTACAGGCAGGTGAAGTGTAGGGTATTCCCCAACTAGATGGAGTGACCACCTGGTAAGACATGTGGGAACTCGATGGTTGCAGGTAGCTCAGGACCGTGCTTTGTGGCATTCTTTGGGGGAGACCTTCGATCAGCAATGGACTTGTGAAGGACTGTAATGATGATGAATGATGATATAAAAAATAAGCAGACAACATAATGATTTTTTTATTTTCGCGGTTTTTATCGCATTTAATTTTGCTTTACATAGGTGCTGTATAGTGCCCGTAATGTTGGGAAATTTTTTTTTAAATTAAACGCGATAAAATCCATAAAATTAGTTTTAATCCATAAGCAGACAACAGAGTCAGAGATTTTTTAACATAAGTGTTTATCGTGCTATTAATCGCAATGCTATTTCAAAGGCTTGGAGCAAGTTCACGACACCGTGGAACAGTCCCTGCTCAAGGAGGTGGCGATCTTGCGCGAATGCCAGGACAAGTTCCGCAATATGTTGGAAAAGGTAAAGCTTGCACCTGATAATGATGCACATTGTGTCCGTATTCAAGTTGAATGTAATTTATTTTTACGAATTTAATCGTGTTTATTTAATAGTCATTTATATCATTTAAATATATTATGCAATATAAATAAAAACATAATAAATAACTAAAACTAAAAACTTAAATACCCTGAGTGGTGGTATAAGCATATCCACTAACGCGTGTCACCTTGTGGGTGTCGTAAGAGGCGACAGAGGGAGACGGAAACATGAGATGGACAGCAGCATCTTCCTGATTGATTTTATTATTTTATGTTAAAATTTAAATAATAAAAAAACTGCGATTGTAAAACCGCCAGCCATGTATGACAGCTGTGGCAAAATCCCCAATGAGGTAATCTAACTAAATAACTAACCTATGGTCTGTACTTCACTTTTATAAAAAGTAATGGATGGATGGATGGATGGAAAAAATTAAATTATAGTGCCGAGAACTATGGCTGCGTTTCACGCGAGAAAAAAACGAGCCTTCATTAAACCAGCAGCGAACACCAGTCGCGGATACAGTTTCGCAAGCACGCGGATGCCACGTACTGATAGTCTCTACTGCGAATGGCAAAAACCACGTGATTATTTAAAATTAATTTAAGATAAAGAGCGATAAAAATATAAAAGAAACCATTAACTACATTCAAGGCTGGTTTAATAAGAAAGTACACAATTAGTGTTTCATATCATTATACGAATATGATTAGGATGATAAAATGCAATGGGGTGCTCGACGACGATGACGGAAGCTTGAAGTTGAGGTTTCCGTAGCTGTGCGTGTTCAAATAACGTCAGGGTCATCAATTTACCTGTTAAATGAAAAGAGCAGATCTTCCGCTGGGAAGAGTTATCAGCCCGTGGAGCGGCCAACGCTTAGTGTGCAGTGCAATGTTCTTAGTACACCGCCGCCACATTGTAAAATGAACTGCGATCTGAGAGGTTTATTTAGAATAAGGTTGACAAACGAGCACATAGTGCACCTGATCGTAAATGGATGATGTGGGCCATAGACGTCTAAAATTTATCCTCGATTAAGAATCAAAACGTAGATGCGCTGTCACCCTTGAGGATTAAGATGGAATGGCTCGTTTCATCAAAACGGGTCTCCGAATACATATATGAAACACAGCAACACTAAGGTGGTATTTTACACTGGTATTTTGTGAGAGCGTAGTCCTTTCCCTGTAGAGCCGACTCATTCGGCTACAATCATAATATAGCTGCGGTGCTGTCCACAACCATACATTTTACTTTATGCCGACGCAGTTCGAACAGCAGCGCCGCAAATTACTTATAACGCGCCTATTTTTAAAATTAAACTTAGTGTGTGTAATAAACTGTTAAAATAATAACACGTGTACTTACTTTATACGCCATCCATACTTACGTCCTCGTAAACTGTCTTAAACACTACAAATCTATACACTAATTTAACTATTAAAGAAGCTGTACTAGTCGCAAACTGTGACCCGTAAATTCTTTTTGGTCCTTCGAGTCAGACTAATTTAACTATTAAAGAAGCTGTACGAGTGGCCTGTGCAGCTACAGCAAGGCCCTACCACGTATAAAGGATCGCTGTGCTTCTTACCTAACTACATCCGTGTTAACAAAGATTATATTATGCAGGTTCGGCAACAGTCGAAGAACTGCCGCGCCACCCAGCACGAGCTGGAGAGCGACATGCGCAACAAGGAGTACGCACTTGGCATCGACAACATGTGCCACCAACTCAATAACTTCTCTAAGGTCAGTGCACCGGGATATTGATAGTGATAGAACAATACTATTATAGTATAGCTCATTGCTAGCTGTCGAACAAAGGTCCAATGTTGGCTAAGGGCAAAAATTTCAGTATCCAAGTACACGATAGGCGCGTTCCGAAATAAAATAAAATAAGCTGCAATCAAGCACAACTTCTCGCCGTAGGATTGTAATGTGGAAAATGTGTCAACAAGAGGACGTATTAATCTGTCTAGGACTTTTATTAGAAAACTCCTTATTTTAAACTTAAGTTCAGTTACAAACACGTGCAAAAGAATTAAACGTTATATAAAGATACACATATAAATAAAATTAAAACATGACATAAATAAAATTAGTGTCTCCCTGTAATATTAGCCTTATTTTCATGGAGTATAGAGATAAGAAGGACAATCTCCTATAGGAGAATAGTTGAAAATGTGTCCATCTGTAAGAAGTAAATAACAGTTCAAAAACTCTCCACAACAGCGCTCGGGTAGCTACAGGGTACGAAAAATCGCCGTAAAATACGTTGAGTGATTTTGGAAATTAAAATTTTGAAAATAAAATAATTATCATAAAAAGAATTATGGTGAAAGTATGTGCAATAAAAATATTATAAAAAGTTCTTTACAATTTACACTGTAGCTACAGTGGCGCCACCATTATTTAGTGCTTTTCTACGGACAATTTTTAAACAGAGTTTGTTCTCCTTATCTCTACACTCCATACTTATTTTGAGCTGACGGGGGTATTTGCTTGTCATTAAGATATGAAGGTAACCATCTTGTATTTATTTAAAAATAACAGGAGTTTTGTTAGTATGTTACATGCCTCAAAAAATTACTATAGAACAATTATGCAAACTATAAAGGCTGACTCCCGATCATCGCTTATGTTAAATACCTATAACATTGCAAAAATACGTTGCTAGGTCTCAAAACAACCTCGGATAGTAGGTGTCGATATTGCATGTACTCGTAATGCAGCCTATTCTCTATTTTGATTACCATGCGATCACGACCTTGGACAATTTACAAATAACATTAAAATACAGTTTAAGGGGACTACAAGAGCCCCTCGAATGTTGCACGCACACATTTACACAATCAGCGTGAAAGCCATCTAACGACAGTGAGGTTAAACTAACGGATTAGCGAGGTTACGCCCAAATGTTTTAATAAATAGAGCGCAAGTAAGACATAGATCTAATAAACAAATGGATAAAGATAGGAACAATGAAATTATTTTTAATTTGAGTGTTACTTGAAAATTTAAGGATGTAGGTGATTTTGAAATAAAACTGATTCGATGAAACTTAAAAAACATTTTTATTTAAAAATCCCTGTTAGAAAAATGTGTGATGTTTATACATCTTTATGATTTAAGAGTTTTTTTAGATTTACATTACCCCACATTTAGTTTCAGTTTTATAATGTTATTTATGGGAAAAAAGTACGCGTGTGCGCGCTGCTCTGTGTGCGATTCAATTCACAACGTTTTTATATGAATCGTTATGATATTGTGACCTGTGTACTATGAGCTTCTTCCAATATATGCTTCGATGAATAATATTTACTTATATCAGTAACCACTGTTCCACTGTCTAATCTATAAAAAAAAATTGAAGATTTTAAATGACCTAGAAATGTCGATTCTAAATATTCCAGTTCTATGGTTCAGAAGGTTGGTAATTTTGCATTTCTTTTATTTATTTTTTTGTATTTGACTTTGAAATATTGTTAAGTTACAAGTAAAAGGCCTAACAGTCATACATAATTTTAATTACTATTTATTATAAACAAAATCAATAAAACTAAATTCTTTCTTGTGATAAGTCACATAGAAATTTTTAGATGATTCTGTTATTTCATCATGTTTATTATTGTTGCGCGCTATAATTAGCGCCTGGTATGTGGCGGCTGATTATTAGCGTCATCTGGTATCAAGCAGCAGAAATAGGAGCGTCAAAATCTTTCTAGAACTCTACCACTAGCGTCATCTAGTATCGAATTGAAGAACTAAGCTTTCTCGAAAGCCCACACTCGAATTGTCTGCACCTGCTCGGTCGGGGCCGGTATTTGCTGGAATATTTTTGGATGTTTCGGTGGAAAAGGCCTATATAAAACCATTTAAGGCCGCGATCGGGACAGTATTGAATTGGCGATATGAGCGAAGCTTTCGGAGTGAAATAAAGTGAACTAAAATGTTAAGTGTGAATAATTATTAGTGTGATTTAAGTTTTAATTGGTGTTCAGTAATTAAAGTGCCAATACAGGTTTCAATCGGCAGTTTTATCGTTCGACGGGACTTCTTCCTGGTCAGCTTTCAAAATCCAGTACGAAGCTGTTATGAAGGTGAACGGCTGGAATAAAAGTCAGGCCTTGACCGCTCTCAAATTAGGCCCGCGCGACCAGGCCTTAACTGCTCTGGAAGCTCTCAGCGAGGAAGTAACTTATGAGCAGCTTCTTGAGGCATTGGAGGCAAGATATGGCGACGCTCACCTGGAACACGTCTTTCGTGCGCAGCTCAAAGATCGCGTGCAACGCATCAACGAAAACCTGAAACAGTGCAACGTGTAGGGTACCTGCTAGTACAAAATAAAAATATCTTGCCATTTGTATGTACGTGGAAACGGAGGTAGCTTTAATTGCTTGTCTCTAACGCGGTGTCGTAAGTAGGTGACAAAGGGAAACCGAAGCGAGAGATGCATAGCATGTTTCTGATAACAAAAACTGCGATTGCCGACTTGCCTGCTCGGCGTGGCAACTATGGTTAAACCTCTATGAGGCAATATATGACCTACGTTCAGCAGTGGACTTTTTTACGCCGTAGATGATAGATGGAGTCGTAGCTTTTACGTGGTGTAGCGCGCTGTGTCGTCGTGCCGATAGGGCCTGGAGTTATATTTTGTCCGTGGGTATCGTAAGAGACGACTAAGGAACTTGGTAAAAAAGTTTTAGGCTTACAATTAGATGGTGGTAGCATCCGAAAGACTTCTATGTATTTTTTCGTTACGGTACTAGTGTATTGCGCACTAAGTTACGGTTAATTCTCCGTAAGTTTTTTAGTCGACTACGGGTGGGCGTGAAGTAGTTTTTTTGTTTTGTAAATCGCAAATATTGTTTTCGTTAAATCAACACTGACGTGACTAAGAAAACGCTGTCATTATTTATGTGCGGTCTTTGAAGTTTATTTCTAATAAGTATTAAAACTTTATTACTGTTGCGCGCAGCAGTTGATGACACTAGCGCCATCTGGTATCAAGTATCAGAAATAGGAGTGTCAAGATCTTTCTGTAACTCTCCCAACAGCGCCGGATAAAAGATCTTGTATCGGATAAAAGAGTTAGGCTTTCTGGAAAGGTTCAAACTCGAACTTTCTGCACTTAGTCGGTCGGGACCGGTATTAGCTGGAGCATTCCGGATATTTCGGTGAAATAGGTGTATTTAAAGCCGCTGCACGCTGCGATCGGAGCGGTACTGAATCGGCGATACGAACGAAGCTTTCGGAGTGAAATAAAGTGAACTAAAGTGTTAAGTGTGAGTAATTATTAGTGTGATTTGTGTTTTAATTGGTGTTCGCTAATAAAAGTGTAAATTTTGGGTAATTCAATCGGCAGTTTTTATTGTCACGAACTCTAAGCTCTCTAAGCCATCTAGGGCTCCATTTAAATTAAAAAGGGATTCAGAAAACACAAGAAATTACATCAAAACCGGTCCAGCCGTTGTTGAGTTTTAACGATAATCTCGTTTAAACTCAAAAACGGCTGCACAGCAATGCTGGCTGGAGAGCAATTGATTTATAGAGATTGGTCTAGAAAGATACAACTGCGTGGCATATTTACCGTGCTGTATACTTGGCCAGCCAATGTATCCGTAGTGTAGCGTGTTGTCGTGTGGTGACGCAGGGCCTGCAGTTCTACGCGGGCATCGAGCGCTACGACCCCACGGTGAGCGATGCCCAGCGCTGGGCGGCGGCCAGCGCGGCCACGCTGCAGCGCTCGCAGTCCGAGCGCGCCAAAGCGCTGCAGATGCTCTCGGGTCAGTACTGCACACCTCACCACTCACCACAATCACCATTCTCGAATTACCACTCAACTATTCCTTGAGATTGGAAAGTATTGTAGAAGTTTTTTAATCCAGTAATCAATACTGAATATTCTTTAGACAATTATGACCCATTTTGAATTTTGCGTGATAGTGATGTAAGAATATCCACTACCACGTATTATCCCGTGGATGTCATAAGAGGTAACAGAAGGGATCAAATCAGATCATAATGGCAGGCAGCATCTTCCTAATAATGACTAAAATTGAAGTTCTCAAAAGATATAATTTCTCAAATAGATTTCCTCACGATGTTTTCCTAGGAAAATTACTCTTTTTATTATTTATCACTGGTTCTGAAAAAAACCTCTGTCCTAGAAAGAAACAAGAAACCTTTATCTGTAAAACAAATTTTAGTGTGATTCCAAGAAAAATTGTGGTATCGACAAGACTCCGTTACTCCCATTTAAAACTACATTGGTATTTTGGTATTTGATATTTGGAAATATATACATTAAGTTTCAGTGCCTTATGTTTGCTTGTATGACCAAACGAGCACACAGTCCACCTGATGGTAGGATGATACTGTGACCCATAAACATGTACCTCTATCCTCGATTAAGAATCAAAATGCAGATACATTTTCACCCCTGACGACTAAGATGGAATGCCTCGTTTCCAGTAAAAAAAGTAGAGAACTGGACTCTAAACTCACCATACCAAACATTAAACTGTTAAGTATTTTAACGGTGGTATTTTGTGAGAGCGTGGTCCTACACCGGTCGAGCCGACCCATTCGTGTTACAACCATAGTATAGCTGCAGAATGTATATTTGTTAAATTTAAAAATAACAAATATTTTTGAGAACAGATGCTGATAATTTGATAAACGTGGCGGCGACTGAGATTTGGGACCAGTGGAGCAACACCAACAACGCTTTCACTCGACGTATCGCTGAGACCATCGAGATAAAGAACAAGCTCCAGTTGCATTTGCATAAGGTAGAATAAAAACCCAAAGGAAAATCCATCGCCCTATTTTGTGTCATGGGTATCGTAAGGGACGACTATGGGATATGCCAAAAATAGCTCATGAATTCCGATAGATGGCGGTAACATATGTCTATATTTATATCTTTAGTGTAACCATCTCGTTTATGTCTGATGTAACGTACTGAAACTGAAGGTAACTTATATATTCAAAGTTTGTGATGTAGAACAGCCCACTGTTTAGGTTATTTTTCAAAGAGCATCCCAATTTTATATTTATGTTTAAGTATATAACTAATAATATATCGTTATTGCAGTTTTAGACAATACGAATAAATAAGGCTTCTACTTTTATTTGAAATTATCCAAAATTTAATGTGATTTATGGGCAACAACTACGCGTACGCGCGCTCTTCTGTGTGCGATTCAATTCACAACGTTTTTGCAGATCAAGCGACCCTTACGAATATATGCGTGCGTAGTAAAATAGTAGGCGTTAGGAATTTATGAATGACAATCAGTTGAAACAATGCATTACCACGCATTCAGAATTTAAAACATAAAAAGAACAGAATGTTTAAGATTTATTTTAATTAGTTTTTCTTTACCATTCGCTTATATTACTAATTCCGAATGTTCTCTTCAAATTTGGATGTATATTACAAAATAACCGTGTATATAGTAATTTTAATTATATTTTAGGTGCAACAGGAGATATTTGACGTGGAGAAAACGCTGGAGCTGCTGAACAAAGCCATCGAGGACAAGCTGCAACCCATGAAGGTGGCGCACAGCAGGCTGCAGGCCAGAACCAACCGCCCGCACCTCGAAAACTGCCGCGACGACGCACAGCTAAGGTCACTTCTTCGTTTTAATTGTAGAAACTAACTTAATTAATTCGTAATATTGTTATGTACGGTGTGAGTAAAAATTAGGTTGAGATATGGACGTATTCTTCTACACACATAGCAAGTATACAATTACGTCCCAAATCGCTAAGCCTCTTCGGTCCTTAATAATCGCAAATGTGGTAGATCGAATTGTAAGAGTTCAAATTATGTACTTAAAAATCTAATCTTTAATTTTAGGGATCCAGATTTGTTT
>DWHP01005468.1:0-11914 GCA_018247895.1 Parnassius honrathi | reverse complement strand
CATATTCCACAATTACTCGAATTTTTAACGTATCGACGATGACGAAAAAGATTCAAATGAGATAAAAACATAACTGTTCATTAAATAAGTGACTAATTTTGAAAAAAAAAAGACTTCCATGCTTTTAAATAAAATTAATTTATAATAAGAATTTTTCGCTAAACGAAAGTTATTTTCATTTGCCTAGTACTGCAAAACGGCAATTCCATAGGTAAAGACCCTCAAAGGTAAAGACCTTTTATTATGCTTGTAGCTCGAATGTGTTGGCTCGACCGCAGAAAGACCGCGCTCTCATAGAATACTACCGTGAAAGAGCAATTTAATTCTGCTATGTTTTGTATAGTGAGTGCAGACAGCCGATACCCTTTTTGCTGGAAATGGGGCATTCAATTTTAGTTGTCAGGGGTGACAATGTATCTGCATTTTGATTCTTAAATAAGGATAGATGTAGGTGTCTATGGGTCATATACCATCACACCACCAGGTGGATTGTGTTCCCTATTGTCACCCTTATTCTATAAAAAATAATATAAGGAAACCAAACCCTCGAATAAGCGATACACTGTACTTATATAGGGGATAACAAAGTTTCGACTACATAACTAATTGCATCCTAGTCGTTCGCTTTGTGCGTCCGCTCGTCGGGCACCCTTTGCCGTCCAAGAGTCAGTAATTGACTATCAAAACGCGCCCTTTACACGACGCTGTAAGAAACTTAGTTAGCTTCACGATGTTCAGGAAAATTAGTAACATAATAAGAGGGTAATAAGGTAATGGAATAGGGCGTAGGTCATCCGAGAATGGGGGCCGATCGTTCGAGTCTGGCCCTAATGTGATTAAACAGCAATACTCTGGTAGTTTTAAAACATAATAATGCCTTACATTTTATTAACTATGGAAATCTACAAAGGTTTTAATACGAAATATACTTGTTTACTGATGACACAAACTGACATATTAGACCACTCAGAGTTAACAGTTCTTTGATTCTCCGATTGAAACTAACAATTTGACCCGTCTTGTAGAAAAACGAGGCAGCCATTTGTTTCTGTATATTAAGTACTTCACGCTATTATAAAAACTTCGCGCACGGTAATATAAGTAATTTAGAGTTTTATTTAGTGTTCTCTGGGCTGCGAGTGAATTTCAACAGGATTTCACGAAAAAGTATTTACCAAATTAAAACGCTAGAAATTTAGGAGTTCCATTTTCAAATTCAATAGTGTTGTTTACGATAATGTATAATTGGCCAGTGTCGAACATTGAGTAAAAAGGTTTCTTACTCTTTGTGCCGAATTATAGCTGCAACACGAATGAGCCAGCTCGACCGGGGAAGGTACGCGCTCACACATAACCAGCGTGGTACAGCAATTTACTGTTGATTTCGGGTGGTAAATGAAGGGAACAGAAGCCCCGTTTGCTGGTAGCGGTACATACCATCTTGGTCTTCAGCAGTGGCAGCCAATTGCAATGAGATTCATTTTATTAAGTAGTAGGGCTCTATGGGTCACAGTCACCATCAGGTGGACTGTATTCTCATTTGTCACACTAACTCCCATACATGTAAAGCTTAGTTTTGCATATTTATATTTCATATATTTATTTCGGTAATATTAATTTCAAACAACGAAATCTAGAAATAGAAAAGCAATAAGTCATAACGAAAAGCCTTTATACCAATAAAGTAATTATGCTCTTATTTAGGCGCTGTACAGATTTCGTCCGGTAATTGATTGGGCTATACTTCATCATGCGACCCTTGACACCGGTCACACCATAATGGCGTTTGGTCGCAAAATTCTAGCACGATGGCCTAATTACGCGCAAACTACGAATGTACAATATACTTATATACCATATCTACAGTCAATTCCCTCAAATAACTATAACCTAAATAAATTTCATTTGAAAAATATAAAAGAAGTCAAAAAATTGTATATTGGGTTTATCAATTTCAATTTGAATGTTATTGTGATAGATCCGATTCTTAAAAATCTTAATTTCGTCAAAACATCTACACGTTTTGAGGTCCACAGATTCAAATTCTACTGTTTTTAAAAATATATCGTACATATATTGAAATAGTATAGAGACATAGTCTCCGTGTTCTTGTACCTTCATTTATACCTTAGTGAAATTTTTCATTTTACATATCTCAAGAAAAATCCTAATCATCATCATGGCAGCCTATCAAAAGTCCACTGTTGAACGTAGGTATCCCCCATTGCGTGCACCAGGGGGGATATTTGCCATGGTTGCCACGCTTATTTGGCGGGCTGGTAACCGCAGTTATTTAGTTAGTTTGGATAGTTATCATGCTGTCCATCTGTTTTGGTTCCCTTTGCCGTCGTTTACGCACTCCTGCGGGATGATATAGGGTCGTGGATATTCTTTTTCCGCCACAGCGTATCTCGAGAAGAAGTTATGTTATTTTTTACAAACTACTCGTAATTCGATTCGGCGCTTAATAATATAACGACAATCGGATTAAGCTTTGAGTTTCAATTCTCTAATTTTTTGAAAGAAAACAATCAAAGTTGTAATTATTTTATTATTAAATAGCGACAGTAGCCTAATGGCAGGGCGCGGATCGCGAACTCCAAAAGGTCGTGGGTTCGAATCCGCCATTCGACTACTGCCGTGAACCACTCGTAACACAAGTAATTTAAGCTTACCACGAGTGGTTATGGGGAATATTAGTAATGTTTAATAGCATTGTTAATATTAAAAAAAATTGGACACAAGTTTAGTTACTAAATCTTTTATTACATAAATTCAATTTATAAAACGTGATTTTGCTCTAATTATTCCATTTTTATCCATCGAAAGGTAACGATGCTAAACTGTTAAACGTTAATATTTAATCTCGATATCGTGGTCAACATCTTACGAATTGTTTACAATAATTGGGTCTTACCTATAAAATATACATATCTACGTGCCTTTGTCAATGAATTACTAAACAACTTCACCGATTTGATGATTTTTTTTGTGTGTGTGGGTATGGATGGTTTAGATTTACAACTGGAACCGGCAGGTGGCGCTTTTGTCGAGATCCACAAATCAACCGTGCGAAGCTGGCGCGGATCGCTAGTAACTTACGTTTTCTAAACAAACTATTTAATAAATTTCGACAAAAACATGTATGATCTACATATATTTTTCTGAAAACAGTTAACAGAAAATAGAAATAGTCCCTAAAAAAGAAAAATGAATCAATGTTCAATTCTCCAATATCATAAATAAAGCGACCACTTAAGGGTGGCAGGGAGTTAACCCGGATTTACTTTACTGCCGGATGCAACAGGTCGCGAATAAAGGGGATGAAAGGCTAAGTTGCTGTGTAAGTCGGTCAAAGTAGAGAAGCGTCTTAGAGTTTTCGTGTCGCTTAAGTTCGAGATAAAGTGGCTTTATAAAGATCATGTGATCTTCGTTATAAGACCTATAGAATTACTTTGTCTGAGTAAAAGACAAAAAGTTTTAATAAGCAATTAGTTATAAGCTTTTTATCAAAAATTATCCAAATTTCTTATACCATATTAATGGTTCAAACTCTGGTGTTCGGAGAGATTGGAGGACAGGTGATATATTTTTTTAGAACAAGGGTGACAAACGAGCACACAGTTCACCATATGGTAAGTAGATGCTGTGGCCCATAGACATCAACATCAACATATATATTAAGAATAAAAATGCATATGCATTCTCACCCCTGAGGACTAAGATCTCCGATCTCCGAAGGTGTCCGATTCTCTACACTTACCATACGAATAATAAATATATTTAATAAATATAAAAATACAATTAATTATCAAATCAATCGTATAATATTAAATCATATTTGTGTAGCTAAAAATTCTATAAATATTGTTATATAAGTTACTTGACCATTGATATTTGCACACCGCTAGGATAGAATATGTAGAACTAATTATACTTGAACACCATTGTACTGCTATATTCTTGAAAATAAAAAAAATATTATTATTATTATAAAGCACCTGGAAATCTCGATCAACCGGGTTTCGGATTCGACCTCTAGCTTAAAGTATACATAAAGTAGGCATATCCTGGCGTTGCTATTTTCATCAATACATCATCGACCCATATATACACATACAAAGAGATACAGAATGGTGATTTGTTGGTAGGTTTGGTATATTTGACAACAAAAGTCAAATTTTGCGAAGACTAGCGCCGCAACAAGAGAGCCTTCTTTAATCAGAAAAACTCTTCATATACCTCAGCGTAAGAACATAAATTTTTAAGAATAGTTAAAGTCTAAGATCATTAATAAACCACGTATTGTAATAAAACGGGTTTCATTTTTTAATTTAATAAAGGAAATAATTACAGAATTAAATAATATTATATTATGCGAAATATTATTTTTGCTTATTTTAGTTTTATTTTATTTTAAATTGTATTCATAATTTAAATCAAGTAATCAAGTATTTCATAAGTGGCTTTGTGTTGTTTTTGGTAAAATTTTATTTTAAGTTTCTAATATTTCAAGTCTACCTTTTTGTGTGCATGGGTCAATTACTTACGTAATATCTTTTGTTATTTTTTCTAATAAAATATTAAATTCTCCGAAGATTTAACGGGACTTAAGAATGCCTTGCAAATCAAATTCACGTTCCTTCGCTGACCCGATTATATAAAAGACAGTGGACTTAATAATCGAATAGCCCCCATTCTAGGATCCGCGGCTGTTCCCGGCGGGATCCGAATGATTGGGTATTATGAGATTTTCATCGGTGCTCAAGTATTAAATCATTTCGAATCGTATTGTCTCGCTATTCAAGCTCGGAACGAAGGAAATTGTGTTTATTATTATGGCTTGAAATTAGGATTTAGAAAATAGGTATGCGTTGTGTAATTTAACTCGATAAACTATCATGTTGGGCAGCGAACATCATTTCATTTGACTTTAAAGTTTCTTTTTTTTTTAAATAAAAAAGAATGTGGTGGAGTTCATTTTTAACCTAAAACTACGATAGAACAATTACTGACATAAAAAATGGTCAAGTGCAAGCTACACTTGACCATTTTATTAGATGGTAGAACTTCTTCACTGTGAAACAGTCCGTCTAGTAGATGCGATCCTCATATCTATTTCGCAACCAAGTAGCAACGCTTGCACTGTTGTGTTTCGGTCTTAAGGATACGGAAAACCAGTAAAGGCGTTCATCTCCTTCCGTCCTCAGGGGTGATCTACTGTCTTCTTTGTTCGAAGTTACCTGCAGACGTACCTACTCAGTTTGCAGTACCCACTTACCGTCAGTCGGACTGTAATTTTGTTTGTAATTTTGATTTTATAAAAGAACCTCATTCCTTTTTATACAAAGAAGGGTGACGAGCGAACACACGGTCCATTTGATGCTAAGTGGATGCTGTGCCCCTTAGACACCAACGTCTATCTTCGATTTAGACTCAACTGCGATGTCACCACTAAGATCTAAGATGGAATGTCTTTCAGACTTAGTTATATCTAGTAAAGGGGCTTTTCCTCGGCATAAGAAACACAGCAGTATTATGCTGCTATCTTACTTCGTTATTCTGTGCGCTCGCAGGGCTTTACCGCCCGAGCTTTACAATTGCAGCGTAAATCAGCTGTGTGCATATCTGTTTATCACATATCATCATCATCAACCTCATTACAGCTCATTTAAAGTCATATATTTATATATGGATATTTGCATAGTTGCAGAGGAAGTAAGACGATACCTGTACCATATAGTAGCGGTGTAAGGATATCCACTACCCCATATTATCCCGTGGGTTTCAGGAGAGGCGACAGAGGGAAATAAAACAGTAAATGTGGATTAGCATTTCGCTGATAACAACTCAAAATAATAAAACAGAGGTCACCAGCCCGTCTGCGAAGCTTGGCAACTATGACAAAATCCATCACGTGATAATAATGAACCACGTTGTTCCAGTGCGGGTATTCGTATATTGAGGTAGGGTATTCAGCGGCATTTACGTTCGACATTTTTATTTTTCCAATTTGTTTATGCATTAAACATTAAAACTTTGGAAAATTGTATTAATATTTATTTTATTCTTTAATAAATTTATTAAACGATGCAATTACATTAATCATTATTGCTTTACGTTCATTACGTTTATTATATTTATTAGATGAACTTAAAATCCTTTAATTACTTAAAAATCTATTGGACATCAATGATATTGAAGTTATGTATGCGGCAACTAACGTGAGACAATGTATGCGGAAGCCCTATGTTCAGCAGTGGTCTATTCATAGGCTGTAAGAAACGAATAAATATGTTGTAAGTTATCACTATGCCTTTTAGTTTTTGGACTGCAGTATGTTTAAAACTAATTATGCCATGCATCTAGTTTCTTTCGAACATGTTGTTCTTTAATGTTTAGACGAGCCTCTAAGATTTAAATTAAAACAACGGAGTACAGGTACCCTCTGATTTGTAAAGGGTGATTAAATAAAAAAGTGTCTTTGCGTATGTCGGTGTCACGTCCTCGAAATATTTTTTATAATTTATTAAATTTGCATATTTCCTCACGTTCTTTCCAATACTATTGAGCACGACGAAATCGGCACTTATTCAGACCGAAATTGTTTTGGTCTTGCGCAACGAAATTTAAAGAAAACGCTTATCTTTTTTGCTAATTTCAACGCTACTAGCTACGTTCTCGCTATGGCTCGCTTAGGTGCAAAAGTAAAATTTTAACACATACCTACCTAGTGGAAGACAAAATTTCTTTATTCAATTTAAACTTGTTATTTCTTACTGCCAAATTTACCATTGATTCGAAAATCACGATCTCCATGTTTTTAAGCCTTACAATAATTTTAATATGTTACGAATAATATTTAGGAGATTTGAAATTTAAAAACAATAAGCGATCGCAAACTATTGGAAATGTACATATATCATTAGTATAATGGCACATTAGAGGTCCGTGTACTAGATGTAACCTAGCTTGAACAGTGTTGATGACTTTATCATATATCTCTAGAATTAAAGTCTTCAACGGAAGTCTGTCGTTTAGCAATTGGTACAGTTATTCATTCATCAGCCCAGTTCACTCGCTTTAAATTTCTTTAACAACGTAATAATGATCTCTGGCTCCATAAATGTAACGATAAGTCCGCACACCTTAAATAGTATAACTCTATGTAAGCTTCTGAGAGCAATTAAATAAAGTACATTACAGCAACATTATTATTATATTATTGAATTAAGTAAATTTTACGATTATAATTCAGCTTGCTAAAGCATTATCAAGCACCATTCAAAATTGTTTCTTTAATAGTGAGAAAGAGTATATAGTTAAAAAAAAGACACTTTGTCTTTCCTAAAAGAGATACATATCATTTCAAAATTTAGATTATTCAGTTGATTTGTCTTGCCCACCTCGTCCTAAATTTGTTTAAAAATTAATGGTAGGCGACTTGAAAGATACATTCCATATTTTATTATTTTTGTTAAAGGCTTTATGCAACCTGTTTAAGGGTATTACGCCTCATGATATATTACAGAATTACCTTTGCAATTTTATGTTATCTGGGAATGTTAATCCCAATTTCATTCAATACTTATATGGAGTTGCAATCAACTTAAGATTTTACACTCAGTGTTAGTATTTGGATGTATGTGGCAGCAACGGCGCGCAGTGCACCCGGAAAAATCCGTGGGTGGCCGTCAGTAAAATATTTCACCTTAAAATTTTACACTCATAATCGGTTTTTGGATGTACGTCTGTTCAACTGATCAGTTTACCTGACCATGTGTGCCGAGCATATCAACAACTGCACGGGTAATCGACAGATCACACAATAACTTACCGTGGCTATCGGGTGTATAAAATACGTATTACAAATTACGAGAAGACACCATGGCTTACAGTAGATGTAATCGGTATAAAGACGGTATAACGGCCATCTTTAAACGTGACAAACGAGCACTCATTCCATCTGAGGGTAAGTGGATGCTGTGGCCTATAAACATCTGCATTTGTCTTTGATTATAATTCAAAATGCAGATGCGTTGTCACCCGTGAGGACTAAAATGGAATGCCTTGTTTGCAGTAAAATGGGTCTCTGGATTTCCACACTCACCATACGAAACACAGCAGCGTTAAGATGCTATTTTACGCTGGTATTCTGTGAGAGCGTGGTCCTTCCCCGGTCGAGCCGACCCATTCGTGTTACAACTATACTATTAATACAGCTGCAATAGCTCCACCAGGTAAAAACTCCATCGAGTATTTAGATTCTGGCTGAGACATCGAGGGGAGTGCCCTAAAATTGAAGAAATATGTCAAATAGATTATTTTTTAATAATATACATCGTTTAATATCGCGAACGCCTATTCGTCTATCAAGTATGATTATAGTACACTCTCTTTTCTACAAGGCAGGGAGAGGCCTATGTTAAAAAATATCCTATTTAAGGATACCTACCTAAAAATATTTTTACCTGTAGAGATTTTTATCTTGGTTATTGCCAAGTGCCGAGTATCAAGTTGGTGTACTTGGTTAATATTCTCAATAAATCTTCATGCAAAACGTATATTATGTTCAAATAATATCGGTAATTAGGTAAACGTATACTTGTCAAAAATTTTAATTAAATTCATTATAGTATGTACATTATCCTTCATCTTCCCATTTCGAAAAATTTAATAGCTGCATGACGGGCGCATTTCATTACAAGTGTAATGTTAAGGTTAGAACTACTAATTATATCATTTACTTTTAATAATTAATAAATAATTACCGATATGATTTAATGTGGAAGCGCATACGTATGGCTAAAAAGTTTCTTATCTCGGAATAAAACAGTATCTCAATTACCCTGTGAAAGTAATTATCACAAAATATTGAAATTAAAAGATTATAAATGTGTTACGGACAGCGAAGGAGCAACCGCCCATCGCCCCGCGCACCTTACCCCGCTTCGACACGTCTCCCGCATCCTGCAACAGAACGTGGCCCTGCATAGAGAAACTCAGCGTCAACGCGACCCCGGCGACAGGAATAAAAGAAGCGCTCCCGCCCGGCTGCGGGCATTCCGCTAGCGTCGCTGCTCCCGAGTAGTTGTGCTAGTTGACCACGCTTCCATCCCCGTACGGTGAGTGTCTTCTCGCTCTTGCCCCCCTGCCTCCTGGCAGAGAGGTTTGCTTATATATTGTTACTGTTTTTGACTTCATTTGTTTTTTTTTTGTTTTGTTCATCATTTTGTCTAATACATCATGTCCACTCCGGACAACCAACTAAGAACATTAGCCTTCGACATCGACGAGACCGCTCTCGCCGCAATTCTTGCCTCTCTTCGCCTTCGGGCTTGTCCCCCGCCGACTCCCGTTGCGTCCTGCTCGGTGGCCCCTATGGCTGCCCCGCAAACCGACACGCCCGCGTCCACCGACTCCGACGCCATGGAGTGCTTGGACACCGCGTTCTCCTGGAAAATGTCCGCCGCTGGCCGCGCTCCCGCAGTCTCCACCACTGCCCACACCCCCGCAGCTTCCGATGCTGCCTCTACCTCCACAGCCACCAACGCTGCCACTGTCCCCCTAATGTCGCTAGACATATCCCCACCTTCTAAGCCAGCATCTCGCTGCGCCCCCACCCTCACTAAGAAACAGGTCCCAGTTGCTAATAATAGTCTTCCCCCAGAGATTCGCAACCTATTAAAAGCCAAGAGAGCTGCTTGCCGGAGAGCTGCACTCTATCCCACCCCTGACTATAGGCGTACGGCCAATCGTCTTAGTAGAAAACTCCGTTCACGTCTTTCCGAACTAAAAGATACGCCTAGGACTCCTCAGGGCCCTTCTCGGCCCCCTCAGGGCCCTCCTCGGCCCCCTCAGGGCCTTTCTCAGCCAACACCGCCCCTAGTTATCCCTAGAAGACCCAAAAAGGCTCACCCTCCGCGGATTCTTACCGCCACACACCAGGCGCAATACTCTGTGGCTGAAGACCTGAATACGGTTTATACTGTTTTTCAGAGCATCGACGTCGAGGAGATTACCATCTTAGCACGCAAACTGCGCGCTGCTCAGTCCCCACAGGACCGTTTACTTGCTCTTATAGAGCATTACAACCTCGTGTATACCCTAAGTCAATACAATCAGTCAATGTAATGTTAGAGCCTCCTGCTCCTACCACATCCCATGGTCGTATTAAGCCAAAGGTGTTATCGCTGGTCTTCTTTAATATCCGCGATTTGCGTCTCTCGGACTCCCCCCCTCCCCAACAAGCTTTCCGCCGACCTGGACTGCCTCCTGGCGGCTCAGGCTGAGTCTTCTCCCATTTCATAATTTGCTTTAGTTAGGCGCGCTTCTCAGCGTCTACTCACGCCTGCTTCCCTTTTTCCCAGAGGGAAAATTTTAAAAACGCTTCCGATACGGCAGAAAGGCCTTCCAGGCCAAAGCCAGTCCCAGGTGGTGTTTAGTGGGTAGGCACTTAGGTTTTCGTAGTGAGTCCCACATAACCACGCAGCCGGCTGCGTGGTATGCTAAGAGCATTCACCACCTCCCTCCCCCGCTTCCCGGAGGGTAGCCCTTTACATCGCTTCTGGGCGCAATAAAAATACCGGCGTCGGCATTCGCGGCAGACTAGCGCTCCAGAAAACACGAAGAAAAGATCCCTCAAGCTCCCTTTTAGGCAATAAAATAGTGAATAGATTATAATTAAAAACTACCGCATTTTGTAAATAGTAAATAAATTAATGTCAGTTCATCGTAATACCTTTTAATTAATCCAGCCCTTAGCAATAATAAATAGCAATATGTTACGGACGGCGAGTGAGCAACCGCCCGTCACCCCGCGTACCTCATCCCGCATCGACACGTCTCCCTCACCCTGCAACAGAGCGAGGCCCCCACGACCGCGAGTGCTTACACAAACTCAGCGCCAACGCGACCCCGTCGGCGGGAATGAAAGAAGGGCTCCCGGCCGGCGTACGACATTCGCGGCAGGACAGCGCTCAAGAGAAGAACAACAAGCAAAAAGACCCTTCGGGCTCTCTATTAGGTCCCATTGGACGTCAGATTAGCGATAGCTTGTAAGACTGCCGCATTGTGTAAATAGTTTAATAAATTTACTTTTGTTTTTTGCACAATCTTTAATTTAACTCAACCCCTAGCAGTTTAAAGTAGCAATAAATTCTCTCAGTAAATAATTAGTCGTATATTACAGTAACAGCACAGAATAAATAATTTTGTTGCACTCCTTTGATGTCGACTGCTTGCCGCAACGCATGCTAAATAAAATTTTATCGCTGCGCACGAGCGTCCGTATTACTTTGCATCTTTTCCCCTTCCTACGCCATGGACTGACCCTATTTTCGCACCTATGTGATTTCTACGATGCTCAGCGCATGCAACTAGCAAGGCCACAACAAATAAACCTGAGATATGATTGCTAACAGAAATGTGATCGTATTCTACTCAGTTAAAAATCTTGTTAGAAAACAAAGTTTTAATTTCAGTGTTTTGTGTTAAAAACTTAGCGTAAACACCATTGCAAAATCCTCAAAACAAACATTCAATCGCCTACAACGCGCTAGCCCCGACTGCGTATGTTTTACTACATATTTATTTATCTATGTGTATGCTACCCTGGGCACAGAATAAATAATAGTACTACGTACAGAAGTTTCACTCTTTTGATGTTGACTGGTTGCCGACGTTTAATAGCCTACATAATTCTTATTAAGTATTACTTTTCACCTTTTCTCATTCCCACATCACGGCTGATTTTCCGAGGGTACTTAGGGCTGTCAAGAAAGAGTAAAAATACAGTATATATAACATTAATGATTTATTTAATTCACAATTGTTTTACTTTAATATAATGTTTTATAAATTTTTTCCGTCTCTAAAATACCGGTTAGTAAATTTAAGAGTTGAAAAAACTTTA